>SKCR01045870.1:0-46810 GCA_019454045.1 Zanthoxylum bungeanum
TTTCAATATGTTAGGGCTGATGGTTCAGAATCTAATTTAATATGGGCTTTACTCTGGAAGTTCAGTACAATAGTAAGGCACGTGTGGATGTTTTAGGAAGCCCATATTCCAAAACAAATCAAGCAACTCTTTTAAACTATTGGTGTGTTTACTTGAGGGTAATGAGAATAAAGAAATGAAAATATTTCTATTAAAATTATTTACTTTCTAAAATTGAATAAAAATGGGAATGGTAATGGGAGTCTTATTCCCACCACCCTCGTTGGAATGAGTTTCTCATTCTCATTATTGATGAGAAATTACAATATTACTCATAAAGTAATTAATTAATATTAATTTATAAATAATAAATAAAATGTATTAATAATCAATAATTAATGATAACTAATATTTACTATTTTAATAAAATAATTAATTTAATAAAAGAATAAATTAATATTTATTAATTTAATACATTAATTATTTATAAATAATAAATAAATTTAAGAATAAAATAATATTTAACATTTTAATAAAAGAATAATTTAATATTTAGTAATTTAATACATTAATAATTAATTAATACTTAAATAATAAATAAATTTTTAATAAAATAAATTTTAATAAAATAAATTTTAATATTTAGTAATTTAACACATTAAAAATTAATAATAATTAATATATAATTATAACTAAGAGTATTTTTATAATTTTTTAACGATTTATTCTGATCACTAGATAAAGTAAATACATCAATGATAATACTACTTCATTTCAATTTCAATTTATACAAGTAAATAAACAACTTATTCTGATTCCGATTTATCATTCTCATTATAGTCCATTCTAATTTCATTTCATTCCGATTTCGAGTACGTAAATGAAGTATAAAGATAATCCCTACCATCTTCCTCTTCTTTTTTCTGCTGAAGTTGCATTTTTTCAATTCAAATGTGCAGATGATTTAAGTTCCCATTCGCGGAATTGCAGTACAATTTTGAATAACTCTTTAATTTATCCACGCAACGATCCAATCCAATCACATATTAATATATGAAAATATTATTAAATAAATAACATCGAACTACATATTTATATTATTTATTAAATAGTGATAACATATCATTTATATCTCTATTGTATTATTTTTACTTTTGTATTAGTTGCTCTCACTTAATGATGCCATCATTTTTCTTATCAATTTTCAAAGTTTTAATCATAACCTCGGGTGATTAGGAGTAGGGGTGTTGGGTTTTTTTTTTTAAAATTTATGAGATCCGATGGGATCGGATCACGCGGGTCGGAAAAGCCAAATCCATAATTTGAGATGTGAAATTCGATCAGATCGGGTCGGATAAATTTTTTTTAATATATTAATTATTTTGAAATATAGAAACTAGTTATTTTATGTTCCAGAAATTATCATATATATAAAGTTTAAAGACAACAAAAATAATAAACAACCGAAATAATAATAAAAAACTTCAAAAATAATAAAAAATTTATAAAAAATCATAAAATATCTTAAAATATCGGGTCGGATTTTAATATCAAACCCGTGACTCATCCCATAATATCGGTCCGGTCGGATTAACCCAAAAATACATTAATTTTTTTAAACTCGTGCGGATCGAGTCACCGTAAATTTATACCCTCCTAATTAGGAGTTCATTATTGCACACACAATCCTGAAACATGCCACACATGGTCACAAATATATTAATTAAGAACTTAAGAGAAGTTTATAAAAACGGCTCAAAATTTTGCTAATATCACAAAATAACATACTTCCAATATTATATTTTTATTCATCAAAGAAATAACTTGATGTACCAGCGATCAGGCAGCAACAGTGCTACATATAGATAAAGGAAAGTTATTGGTGAAGAATGTTATTTTGATCTAAAAATTATGTATTTAGAGAATAAAAATAAAATTTAAAAAGTGGATCATTTTTCAATTTTCAACAAATTTCAAGTTATTTTTGATAATTTCCCACCAATGAGAAAGCCACTTGCATGTCCCTTTTAGGTGAAAATCTTCTATGCAACAGTAGTACCACGTCATCCATATAACAAGCCAATCATCCACTGCCACGCGTGCTAAAAATTAAAAACAACTAAAAAATAGGTGAATAAACTCCATATGTCATTTTTTAATTCGTTTGTGGTACCACGTCACCCATACCACTGTTGCACCAAAAAATCTCTCCCCTTTTAGATTGATTTTTGGAGAAAAATAATAATAATAATAGTAATAGAATAGTCAAAAGCACTTTTCCTTTATAAGCACTTTTCATATGTCCCAGTCCATGTCTATTAGGCCTAATAATTAAAAAAAATGAATATTCCAAAAAGACATTTGAAAAGGACAAAAATGATTCCATCACAAATCAAACCAAATGTATCAATTACAAAATAGCAATCCAATCAAATATGTATAAATGAAGAGAATGTTGCCATAAAAATACAAGTGTAAAACATAAAATAGCAATAACAAAGTTCAAATTTCTTGCATGTGACATTATAAATTTACATTCTTTTACCTCAATAAAGCAGCTCTCTTAATCAATAGATAATCCCACCATCTTTTTTTTTTTTTTGATTTATTTATTGCTAAAGTTTCATTTTTCAATTGAAATGTGCAGATAATTTAAAAGGCCATTTTGCAGTAATATTTTGAATAGGGTTAGAGCACCGGTTTCGGATAAATTTTTCGTATTTGGAATCGAAACCGGTTGGAACCGGGTCTGTTCCGGTTCCAAAATGGAATAACCGAATTTAAACAGTCTGGTTCTAGTTCTGTCATGGATTGAACCGGAACCAGCCCGAAATCTGTTTTGATAACCGAATTTAGAATCAATTTCAGAACCAAATTAAGACTTAATTTAAATCCAGTTTCATAATCAATTTTAAAACTCAATTTAAACCTAATTTCATAATCCAAATTAAAACAAAATTTCATAACCAGTTTTAATATCTAATTTAAACTCATTTTCATAACCTAAATTAAAACATAATTTAAACTCAATTTCATAACCCAATTTAAACTTAATTTCATAATCAGTTTTAAAACTCAATTTCATAACCCAACTCAAAACTCAATTTCATAACCCAATTAAAATCCAATTTCATAATCCAATTTAAACCGATGCACTTCCTACAAGAATATTATGTATTGAATCAAAAATATTATGCAATAAACAGATTTATTTATTATTTTATTTACGTATAGACAATTACCAAGAATATTATGTAATATTCAAGTGTGATAAATAATTGTATTTTCAAAGTTTGACAATAATAAATAAATAGTGTAAATCAGAATCGAACCGCAACAGAATTGTAACCGATTTTTTCCAGATAGGTTCCGGTTCCACGCGGAACTGAATTGGAACCGATTAATATTGTACTCTATTTAATTGGATAGATTTCAATTCTACTTATTTAGGAACTGATTTTTTCTGAGTAGGTTTCGGTTGCACGCGGAACCGAAACCAAAACCGATTTGTTCACTACTAATTTTGAATATGGTTTTAATTCATTGAATGGGGATATGATAGTGAAATTGGAATTGTCATCATGATTCATTTGAATTTTGTTCTTGTCCTCCCACATGTATTGGTTAATTCTAACATCATGTTCATTTCAAATAAGAAACTATAACTTAAATATGTGCACCAATCCTACCAGATTAAGTTAAGATTTGTGTTTATGATCCAACATACCATTCATTTGCTTAAACATAACATGTGTTAGGTAGGATAGAAAATATATTTCACAATAAAATTTTGTTTAATATTATTAATCATTTCATTCTTTAATCACAATCCAAAAGTGGGAGAAAATTTATTCCAAAAGTGAATTGTTTTTCAAGGGGTGTGGCTAATAGTGTGAAGTTCATAATCTCATCTTAAGGTTTTTGGTTCGAATACATAAAATATGTTTATTGTAGAATCTGAGACTGTCGTAGGTTTTACTTGCTTCGCTTAAGCTCGGAAGATATGATTTGACTGCGTGATTTCCAACGATTCAAAAAAAAAATTAAAAAAAAATAATTACACCCAATAACATCTTTTAGTTTTTCATTAAAATGCATATTATTCCCTAAATTAAATCAAATCTTTGCAAGGTTAATAGAATGATTGATCTCTTCTTCTAATGGCACTCCTTTAAATCCAATTGTGATTGTCAACTTGATGGTTTGATTCTGCTAGATAGCCATGATTAGACTAATTTTTTTTTTCCCTTGACGGTTACAATTTTACATATATAAATATTACAATTTATGATAATTCAGAAATCTACAAAAGTTAGGGCTGAGGCATTTTATTTCTATACTTAGAGATCGATCATCTTCAACTTATTTTCTAAATCATTGAAAACATCAACTCAACTCATTCACCATTAAGAGGAAAAAATGTTGATTTTCAATAAGTTAGAGGGTGAGTTGAAAATAATCAAAACATTCGTAATTAATAAGGGTGGCAAAAAAAACTCGGACCCGGTCCGGTCCGGAGTTAAAAAAATCCTGACCGGGCTTCAAAATGAGTGGTCCGGGTCCGGATCCCAGCCAGACTCAACCAAAAAAAACCGGACCAGAATTTAAAATAAATAATTATATATTTTTATTTATAAAATATATATATTTATATAATAAATTTTTTATATTTAAAATTTTTATATTAAAAAAATCGAGTTCGGGCCCTGGCGTAAATATTTTCACGAGAGGACTGGAGTAATATTAGGAAGGGTACCAATCCATCACCCGGATTCGCAATGTAAAGAGAAATGAATCTTCAAACAGCAAGAAGCAGCCATGAATTTTTGGTGGGGTCCTGTGAATGATGCCAGGCAAAACTTATAAATTTATTTATTTATTTATTTTGCTCTTTTTTTTTATTTATGGTTGGAGACAGTCGATAATTATGCCAGCTTTTTGCAAACGTTTAAAAAGCAAAATGTAATAATGTTGAGAACTGAGATTCTGGCAGCAACTGACGTTTGATCACATGCTTATGTTATGTGAATTGTACTATAAAGACTGTCGTAGGACCATTTCCTCTTTAAATATTATTTTCAACACTCTATTATTTTATATTATTACCATCTATTAATTTTTATTTTTTTAAAAAAAGATTTTGCTATTTTCTTAAACCCCTCAAATTAATTAAATTATTTACTCTGCTTTTTCATAAATATATTTACAGTATACAAAAAACTAATTCTACCAAAACTCATTAGAAAGATTAAACTTGCAAATGCTTGTGTGATACTCATGGGCGAAGTCTGGAAGGTATTTGAGAGAGGATTTTGTAATTTTGATCAACATTAAAAACGTATAAATTTATTAAAAGTAAAATTTATCATTTTATGATTCGAGTATCATTATCCCCTTAATTTAACATATTTCTGAAATAATAATTAAATTTATGTTTTATTTATTTTTATTGTGATTTTTATTTCTTATGCATGTGAAATAATATTTTGAATGCATAACTATTAAAATATACGTGACATTTGGATTTTGGAGACCATAAATTTATAAGAGCATTATAACAATATACAATTTCGTAAATTTAAGCTTTACATAATTTTCATATTTTGCCCATATCTTCTTTCAACGATATCAGATTGAGGCGATTACAGTTCCAGATGAAAAAAAACTCAAATATTTACAACTTTCTACTTTAATAGATTTTCTAGTTCCGAGGTTTTTAATGTGGAAAATAATGAAAAATCCAAAGTGTGAGATATATAATTTTAATTATTAAATAAAAATTAAAACAAAATATATATAAATATGTCATCCACCTTTCGGTGGATGGTCCCCCCTCCACATGCAAATACTTCAACAATTACAATAATGCAATTATTGAAGCAAATGTGATGTAGATCATACTTTATCTCAACATCTTAATTCAATAGCTCTTTCCATAGTTCTCTCTGATAATTCATGGAATTTCAACTATTGCGTGTTTTATTTTTCATTATTTATTGTAATTTTTTTATTAATAAAATTATACATGTTTTTATTCAAATCATGAGTAGCTAGTTGTATTCTGCTGGAATGAATGGTAAAACTCTTAATATGAGAATATATATTAATCTTATTTATGTTATAATATAAAAATTATAATATGAATAATAATATTTAATATTCTCTTGTATTTTGTGGATGTCTTGATTCGTTGTAGACAATATCATCTTGATTGATACAGTTAATACTTTACCGTATATTATATGAGAGAATACTTTAATTTGAATTAATTATTGATAAAATCGTATCACCACCTTTATAGATGGTTTTATATGTTCTCGCATAATTGAGTGTTATTTGGACTAGTTATAGACAAATTGTATCATCACATCTATGAATGATTTTATATATCTTGACATAATTAAATCATGAAATAAATCGACTGGATAATAATGATAATTTATATATATTATAAAAAGTAAGATTTTTCTGTATTTGAAATATTAAAAGTGAATCATATAGTCCTAATATTTTAATTTATAGTTGCAATCCAATTTAAAATTTGTTCATCATTTCAATCATTTCAGTCGTTTTATTTTATTACTTGAATTGTTATTTTATGTTACTAATTTTTTTCCATGTGCATCGACCCTAGACTTATAGGGTTATTTTATTAATTTGACACTTTTATACTTGGGAGTAAATAATCATTTTGTGAATGTGTCAAATTTCTAAGGATCTAATTTATAAATTCATAGAGTATTTCTATTCTTTATTTAAGTACTAATGGTGCGTTTACGTACTCGTAATCTGAATGAGATGGAATCAGAATGAAATGAAATGAGAATGGTAAATCAGAATCAGAATAAGTTGTTTACTTAACTGTAGGAATCGAAATCGGAATGAAGCAGTATTATCATTGATGTGTTTACTTTGTCCAGTAATCGGAATGAATATTATTAATTGTTAAAAAGTTACAAAAATACCCTTAGTTATAATTATATATTAATTTATTATTTATTATTAATTTTTTATGTATTAAATTACTCAATATTTAATTATTCTTTTATTAAAATATTAAATATACTTTTATTATTAAATATTATTAATTTTATTTATTATTTATAAATTAAGTATTACTTTATTAATTAATTATTAATGTATTAATTACTAAATATTAATATATTCTTTTATTAAATTATTATTTTATTAAAATAGTAAATATTATTTTTTATTAATTATTGATTAATTATTAATTATTAATACATTTTATTTATTATTTCTAAATTAATATTAATTAATTATTTTAAGGATAATATTGTAATTTCTCATTAATAATGGGAATGAGAATCACATTCCCATGGGGTGGTGGAGATTCACATTCCTCATACCCAAATATGTGGACCCCACTCCCATTCCCAACAGTAGACCGAGCCGGCGGTTCGGTTCGGTTCAGAATCGGAACTGAATCGTCCGGTTCCGGTTCCTCTTTGTGTGGAACCGGAATCGAACCGGTTAATTCCGGTTCGGTTTCGGTTTCGGTTCCACACTATAGTGGAATGGTAACCGGAATCGGAACCGAACCGTTCGGTTCCGGTTCCATTCGTTTTTTTTTTTGTTTTTTTTTTTACTTTTTTGAAAATAAAAAATTGAGATTGATAAATCAATATAATTTAAATTATGAATTTGAATTTATATAATACACTTACATAACATAATTACATTAAATTACAAATAAAATTATTATCTAAAAAATTATAAAAAAAAAAAACCATATTATTGCAAAATTCAAACCGGTTCCAACCGGAACCGTTGGAACCGAACGGTTCCAACCGGTTCGGCTAGGGGAGGAATCCTAACCGAACCGGTTCGGTTCCGATTCCGAACCGAAACCTTGGCCGGGTCTACCCAACAGAGAATGCAACTCAGGGTCATAGCAAAAGAAAGAAAGAGAACCATATATCCCATAAAAATAATTAATATGTTTATTTTACATTTTGGAGAAATTTAAGAAAGAAAATAATGCTATTGAGTTCTAAAATGGAAGGGTACCCAATTTTATATTTTGTGAACCAAAAAATTAAAAGAATCAAAACATTCCCCAAATAAATATTTGATTAAAATATTGAAACAAAAGTTTAGAATTTAAGCTAGGGGAAAGTTGAATGGGTACAGTAAATGAATATTCAAAATAATATTGTTACAGTTATCAATAATAAATCATTTGTCTTTAATAGTAGTTCGTTTCGTTGGTATTTTTTGCAATAAATAATTTTATTAAAATATTGGCGTTCAAATTAATTTTTAGAGTTAAAAAAAAACCATATTTTTATAATAAAAAAATAACTAGATTATATCAAAAGATAACTTATGTATTATAGACAAACTTTAAAATTACAATTTCCTTCAAATTTGAAGTCTTAATTTTAGGATAAATTTTGAGAGTCCAATCAGCTACATGTGTCGACTACTTCAAAATGATATTTAATTAAAAATATTAAAAATATTCATCTCAATTGCGTAGCTAAAATACTAATTCAGTAGAAGTAAAATATGACTTCATTTATTAACAGGTAAAATAAAATTATTTCAGATTTTTTATTATTTTATATAATATATTTTAATAAATATTAAAATTGAGCTATTCTCATAGTGGCTCCGCCTCTACCCTATCATATCATTTATTTCACACAATATCATTGTTGTCGTAGTTGTTTTGACAATCAATTACATTTAATATTTGGAGTAGTTAAAGTTGTTGAATGGTTGGTGCCAGCATCAATTTCCTAACGTCCAAAAACTTAAATTAATATATATATATATATATGATTTTTTAAAATTATCATATATCCATTCAAATTACTAAAAAATAATATTTTATATCTAAAATATTTATTTTTTAGTATGAAATATCATTTCGTTACTAGTTGTTAATTGTAAAAATGTCCCTATCACTAATTTTGAGGGTAAAATATTTTTTTTTCATAACTTAAGTAGACATATTATAATTTTAAAAAACTTGAGATTTTTTTTTTATATTTAAATTTAATTTTGGGTGTGTGAATGATAATTTCCGTTTATAAAAAAAGCATTATCCATGCAGGCATGCAACGAGCTTCATATTTTTCTATTGCCAACTGGCAAGTCGTTGAAGATGAATTTATTTTCATTAATTTGCAATGTCGGATAACACCCGAAACTGTCAAGTACCTTTTTGGTGTTTTAGTCAAAAAAAATACTGATATAATAATAATAATAATAATAATAATAATAATAATAATAATAATAATAATAATAATAATAATAATAATAATAATAATAATAATAATAATTATGTGGGTGAGTCTCAAATGTATAAAATGAAAAAAAAATAGAATTAAATATTTGCATAATGAATCTCATACCTATAAATAAATGTTTCATTTCATTATTTTATTCATTCAATTCTCAACCAAATTTTATGTATTTTAAGAGAAAAAATATTGTTTCTTCTTAAAAGTCCGTGAGAGAATTGCAATTCTCTTATTCTAAGATATTGTGAGATTGTTCACTTATTTCGTTTAGAAAGATGTTGTAAAATTATTTATATTATAGTGAAATCCTTTTATTTTTGCCCGTGAATATTTCTCTCACATTGAGGGTTTTACCACGTTAAATATGTATCTCATTACTTTATTTTATTATTAATATTTATGATAAACTAAGTCTCCTAATTATTATTGTATTATTATATGGTAGGCAACGCCTCTTAAACTAACAATTGTTCTAAATCTCACTTTACTTACGTGCCAGCTTCAGCCCACGATCCCATAACAACGACACCAGAGCTTCAGGTTCAGGGTTACTGTTCACATATACTATTCACACATACAGTACTATTCACGTATATGGTACTATGCATATATACAGTATTATATATGATCGTATTCACGGAGAAATAGTAAAAGTCGGTTCAAGTGAGAAGCTGATCGTCATCAGAAACATGGCAGGAAAATTCAAAATTGAGAAATTCAACGGGAGCAACTTTTCCCTATGAAAATTTGAAATTAAAGCAATATTGATAGCAAATAAATTACTTAGCGGTAATTGGTGAGAGACCAGATGGAATGACTGATGAAAAATGGAAGGATATGAATGACAACACTATGAGAAACTTGTATATAGCCTTAACATATTATGTGTTATCCAACGTTGTAGAGAATATGACTCCAAAAGAGATTTGGAATGCACATACCAAATTATATGAGGTCAAGTCACTACACAATAAGATCTTCTTGAAGATGAGACTTTACACTCTTCGAATGAGTGATTCCATATCTATGACAGATCACGTCAATAACTTGAATACACTATTTTCCCAACTCACCGTGTTGGATTATAATATATATATAAATGAACATGCAGAGATTCTACTTCAAAGTTTATCTGATTCGTATGATCAACTTATCATCAACTTGACAAGTAATGTTGTCACTGGAAATCTAGTATTTGACGAAGTTGCAGCTGCTAATTTAGAAGATGAGACTATGTGCAAAAATAAGAAAGACAGGTCATCCAGTTCACAACAAGCAAAAGAATTGTCAATGACAAGAGGAAGATCAACAGAATGTGGCTCAAGTGAGAGTCAAAATCATGGTAGATCGAAATCAAAAAGTAAGAAGAATGTTAAATGCTACAATTGTGGTAAGAAAGAACACGTTTAAAAATATTGTTGGAATATGAAGAAATGTGCAGAAAAAGCTCATGTTGTAATAAAATATCAGGGATGTGTTGCAAGTACTTTTGAAAAAGATAGCACATTTTTTAGTGATGTAGCAATGGTGTCCAATGTGTTAGTCTCTAAGACATGCCATAAGATCCTAAACATGATTATATGTGTGAAATAACAAGAAAATTGGAGGAATCACTTCCATTGTTCAATGGATAAATTTCGAAATTTCTTCTTTGGATTAAGCTCCAAGTTTGTTGTTTATGCCTTGGGTGAGTTTCCCTATCACCTTATTTGACTCATTCAAGTGCTAGCTTTGTTTAAATTTTGAAGTAAAATTTCAATACCCATGAGAGAAAGAATCGGCCAAGGTGGAAAAGAAGAGAGAGTGTGTGTTGTTTCCAAAAATCTGGTAGTTGTGTGTTAAATGCAATTAATAAATTAAGCCAACTACTTACATCAATCTATGACCTTTGATGTAAGTCATGTGGTTGTGGTCCCACCACATTTTAAATTCAAAATTTGAGTTGGCTTCCTCAACACACAACTTGACCTAGGCCCACCAAAGTCAAAGATATTTTGTATTCCTAAAACACAAAAAGACACACGCAAAGTCACGGGCAATTTTATCGGGTTCGTTTAATTCCGATTAAAAGAATTTGCCGTCGCGCCATAATTAAATCCAATTTAATTCAATAATTATGTCTCGCAAAATTATTACGATAGTCACTTTCGAATTAATTCTAAATTAATTCGTTCGCCCGAATTAAAATCCAATTTTAATTTCGTATTGAAATCCGATTTCAATTAATATATCTGATATATTATTTTAGCCACAAATAAATAAATTAAATAGAAAAATCCAATTTAACTATTAAATTTATTTTATCGATTAATTCTAAGTTAATCACGTTCTCTCTTCTATACGAAGTTAATCCCATATTAATTTTCTCTCTCATAATTAATCCCAGATTAATTCTATCTGAGTCAAATGTCATTGGTGAATCTTTGGGAAGCGACCTTGGGAAGCGACCCAAGAGATTCCTGGATATGTTTACAGTAAATACGGTTATCAGACTATTCGAACTTGTGTGTACCACGTACCATGTTCTCACCGATTTACAAGACATTGTTGGCTTCTAGCAAAGCACCGTGCCTACCCAATTCTCCAGAAATATTCACCGAGGAATATCATCTGTATCAGGCGTAGTAATATTAATATTATGTAATACGTAATACGAGCCATATCGGCTGTCACATGCTAGGCCTATGGCTGGCTCTGTGTCTGCCTCGTACGAAGCATATATCGGATCCTGAGTAACTAATCTCTGTAATCGGGAAGTCATGACCTAGTCATACTATCCCGATAGCTGCAGCTTTAAGAGTACTAGTTATGTATCATGTGTGACCATCATCTCCATATGACTGAAGTGATACTCTCATCTTGACATCACATCCAATACACTACGATTCTCAGTAAACCCAATACAGGCGTACACAGAACCTGTTAAAGCTCCAGACGACCAATACTAAAGTAAACTGATTGTCGCAAGTAATAGCGACGTAAGTCTCAAGTTAAAGATCACATACACCTACCCTGATTCAGATTCATATAGACACATAGTTATACTACCAATGAGATTCCAAGTGGGTCTATCCAGAGCGAACTGTTCCCGGTCCAACGGCTAACAGAACCTCTTATTACACTTGCATAAGTATCCAATACATAAATATATGAGAACTATGTCGTTAAGCTTCCATAACGCAAACAAGTGTAATATTAGTCTATTCCGCATTATTAATGTCCAGTCTAGATAATACTTCGACTAGGGATATCTAATGATTAAACCGTTCGTGGATTAATATTGTCTCATATCTTATTAATCTGATTTAACCATATGGACTTTTATCATTAATATATATCTAAGTAATCTAATTACAATAATGATAAAATATCAATTTCTTTTTGTCACATAGATAATTTTGTACAAAAACACAATTTTCTTTACAAATAGTGATGTTATGGGTCATAACTGTCCAACACAATGATAGCATAAAACAACTAAGTGATGCATTATTGGTTGATTCTATAACAACATGACATATGAGCTATATGAGAGGATGATTATGCCATTATGAACCTGTCTCTGAAGGATCAAATTTTCTAGGCAATGATCATACCTTGAAAATTACTCGAATTGAAGCCAGCAAAATAAAAATGTACGATGATATTATCTGCACTGTACAAGATATTCAACATGTTGCATGAAGAAAAATCTTATATCAGTTGGACATTTAGATGACATCGGATACAAGACCGTTGTTGAAAATGAGGTATCAAAGATGGTGAAATGAGCACTTACAGTCTTGAAAGCTGAAAAGATCTCAGCAAACTTATATATGTTATTGGGAGACTCAATTCATGAAGCAACTGCATCAGTGGTATCATTAGATTCTGGAGAGGAAGCTTCTATATTGTGGCATCAGAAACTATGTTATATTTCATAAAAGAGAATGAGGATTCTCATCAATCAAAAGCTACTCTCAGGCTTGAAAGTAGTTTATCTACCGTTTTGTGAGCATTGTGTTACAAGTAAGCAAAACATATTAGAATTTAGCAAGTCAAGTGCTCAGAGTAAAACCAATTTAGAATTATTTCACTCTGATATTTGGAAAGAACCAGTTCAATCTCTGGGGAAAGCAAAATATTTTATTTCATTTATTGATGACTTTTATAGAAGATATTGTGTGTATCTGATCAAAAATAAGTCATATGTGATGTCTGTTTTTCAAAAACTTCAAAGCAATAAATTGAAGTAGAAACTATAAAGAAAATCAAGTGTTTAAGGATCGATAATGGAGATGAATATTGCAGTAAGGATTTTGATACATATTGTCAGTAAGAATGCATCAAAAGGAAAACTACTACACCATACACTCCTCAATAAATGGTGTGGCAGAAATGATGAATAGAACGCTGCTGGAAAGAGTAAGAGTTATGCTCAGAACAGATAGTCTACCAAAGTGTTTTTAGGCAGAAGCAGTTCATACAATATGCTATGTTGTAAATAGATCTCCATCAACAGCAAATGATTTGAAGACATCGATTGGGAGATGGAGCGGAAAGCCAACTGATTACTCATCTATTCACATTTTTGGTTGTCCTGTATACGTGATTTACAACGCTTAAGAAAGAAAAAAGCTCGATCCAAAATCTAGAAAATATATTTTCTTAGGTTATGTTGATGGAGTAAAGGGGTATCACTTGTGTGATCTCACTATCCACAAGATCATTATCAGCAGAGATGTGATATTTACAGAAGATCAACTGCAGAAAAAAAATGATAGTATTTCAAAATAAAGTACAAAGACTACAATAGTACTGATGGAAAATAATCCAAAACAAGAAAATTCAGATTATTCTGAAATAGCACAAGAGCACGATGTACCAGAACCAATAGAGTTTGAAGTTTCTGAAGTTTGTCGATCAACTCAATAAATAAGACTTCCAGGTTGGCACTCAGCGTATGTTACGAATAGTAACATTGCATACTATCTTCTAACATAGGATTGAGAGCCGTCAATTTTTCATGAAGCTATAAAAGGTGTAAATGCATCTTTGTGGATGGTAGCAATGTAAAAACAAATATAAGTTTTGCATAGAAACAATACATGAGATCTAGTACCATTACCACATGGAATAAAATCCATTGGTAATAAATGGGTCTACAAGATCAAGCCAGATAGCAATGATCAAGTGGAGCGGTAGCGTGCATGATTGGTGGTAAAATGATATACTCAGTAAGAATAAATTGATTTCAACGAGATATTTTCTCCCGTGGTTCGACTTACAATAATCAGAGTAGTCATGGCTATGAGTGCTACTTCTGACCTACATCCAGAACAGTTAGATGTAAAAATTGAATTTCTTCATGGAGAACTTGAAGAATAAATTTATATGCTCTAACCATAAGATTTTGCTGAAATAGGCAATGAGAACTTGGTTTTCAGGTTGAACAAATCTCTGTATAGTCTCAAATAGACGCCGAGATATTGGTATAAGAGTTTTGATTCCTTCATTATTTGCCTTGGGTACAACAGAATCAATTCAGACTATTATACATATTACAAGAGGTTTGGAAATAATGACTTTTTTATTTTACTATTGTTTGCGGATGACATGTTGGTAGAAGGTCCTCATAAAGATCGAGTCCAAGAATTAAATGTAAAATTAGCTAGAGAGTTTGACATGAAAGATATGAGACTAACAAACAAGATTCTATGGATACAAATACACTAAGACAGAACTAACAAAAAGATTTGGCTTTTTCATAAAAATTACTTGAAATAAATCTTACGATGGTTCGACATGAAAGATTGCAAGTTAATTTCTACCACACTTCATGTTAATTTCAAGTTATCAGCATTTATGTGTCATAGCAATGAAGTTGAAAGTAAGGAGATGTCTCGAGTACCGTAAGCATCAGCGGTGAGAAGCTTAATATACGTCGTGATTTGTACAAGACCAGACATTGCACAAGCAGTGTGAACAGTTAGTCATTTTATGACGAATCCTAGTAAAGAGCATTGAAGTGTTGTTAAGAGGATCCTTATGTATATCAAAGAAACCTCAGATGTTGCATTATGGTATGGAGGATCAGAATTAGTTGTCAGAGACTACGTGGATTCATATTTTACTGAAGATATTGATAAAAGAAAATCCACCACATGTTATATAGGTTGGGTATCCAAGTTACAGAGTGTTGTGGCTTTGTCTACCACAGAAGGTGAATACATGACAGCTACACAAGTCTGCAATGAAGCTATTTGGTTTCAAAGGTTATTGGATGAAGCTCGGGCACAAACAAGAAAAAATTCCATTATTTTGTGACAATCAGAGTGAGTTGTTATATTGCAAAGAATCCAATCTTTTATTTAATAAACGAATCGAATACAAATATTCGTTTAGTCGTGATATTATTCAATAACATAATTTACAATAATTTATTTACATTAATTATTCATAAATTTATACATATGGAATATGTAATTAATATATTTACTAAAAATATCTCACCAAATATCGACAATATTATTTTTTCTATGGTAATTAGCCATAATTTCTCGAATATTAATTGAAAATAACAATAATTAGTAAAAGAAAATAATAAAATGAATCCTAAACGAATAAATGAATTAATGAGCTTAAATTCGTATTCAATTCGTTTAATAAATGAATTGAATCGAATTGACTCATTTATTAAACGAATCCATTTTTCAAACCCGTATTCGCTTTAAAGCGAATCGAATCGAACGAATCAACAAATTCTAACCCAAATTGTCACCCTCGCCTTGAATATTTTACCACGTTAAATATGTGTCTCATTGTTTTGTTTTATTTTTAATATTAATAGTAGGCTAAATCTTTTAAATTATTATATTGTTATATGATAGACAACACCTTTTAAATTAATAATTGTTCTTAATTTCAATTTATTTACGTGTCGGTTTCAACACACGATATTCTAACAGAAACAACATTGAGATCATGTCGATTTGATGTCAACTTGTTGAAACCAAAATGAGATCAGAATTAATTAAGAATTAGAAACAGTTTATTTTGCCAATAGTGCAATTGTCCCATACAAATTATAATTATTCTAAAATTATAGTAACCGTATAAAAACTATAGACTTAGCATATGGTTCACATGTAGGAATAGTAAAGTCAGGATTTGGAACCTGAATATTCAGATTCATAGGTGGATATATCAATTTTGATTTTCAAATTAAATAAAAAAGAAAGGACTTAAATTTATATAAATTCTCAAAATTTTAGAATTGGTAGTCATTTCAAAAAGTGCGTCAGGGTACATATCAGAATCCTACCGAGCACAATTAAGTTCACTGGCCACGTGATAAATGCAACAAATTAAGTCTCCGTCAATATGTTAATTTGGCCACGTGATAAATGCAACAAATGACTCTGCGTCAATTATTTAAGAGGGGTGCTTTTCCCCCCACTCCTCACGCCCCCCTCTCTAAATTTTTTTTCTCTCAATTTGAATTTAAATGATAATAATACCCATATTTTTTTTAAATAAATGATTTTTTATTTTATTTTATTCTCTAATTTTATTTTATTTTAATTTTTTATTAATTTTTTATTTTTAATATTTTTTAATATTTTATTTATTTAATAGTCTTTATATATATTTTTCTATTTTATTTGTTTAATAAATTTTTTATATTTTTATATTATTGCTATTTATTTTGTGTTTCTTTATTTATTTAATTTAATTTAATTTATTTAACACAACTTATGTTACTTACGTCATAAGTTATGTATAATAGAAAATGTTATTTTTTATATTAGTAATAATTTTTCAGAGAAGAATACATATAATAATATACAAAAAAAAAAAATTACACGAAAAATAAATACAACATAAATTCCAATTTATGTTGCCTCAAAAGCCTCTTCATAACGCACTTAGTGATATAAATTATTTTTATATATTTTCATGTATTTCTTTTTTGTATATTATTACATGTACTCATTTCTAAACAAATATTATAAAAATAAAAGATAATATTTTCTATTATACATAAGTATAGTTAAATAAATTAATAAATAATCAAAAGAAAATAAAAAAAAACATAAAATAAATAACAATAAATAAAAAAAATATGAGATTTATTAAATAAATAAAAGAGAATAAATATATAAAGACTATTAAATAAGTAAAAGAGAGGAAAAAAATAAATATAAAAATATATATGATATAAAATCAAAATAAAAAGTAAAATAAAAAAATTAAAAAATTAAAAATTCAAATAAGGAAATAAATTAATTAAATAAAAAAATAAATTATTTAAAAGAGTGGGGTGTTATTATCATTTAATATGTGAGAGAGATAATTTGGGAGGGGGGCTCGTGTCTGGGAGGGGGAGAAGCAATTTTCTTATTTATTATCATCCACATCCAAAAAATAAGTTAAAATTAGAAAAAAATAATCTCTTATTTTTAAAAATTATTATATATCCATCCAAATTATGAAAAATGATCATTTTACTGCCAAAAAATTCCAAAATTATTATTTCTGGTATAAATTGTCATTTTCATAATTATTTTTTGAGTGTATAATATTCGTAATTATTAAATTTTTTGGTGTAAAATGTTTCTTTTTCATAACTTAAAGTGGATAAAGCATAATTTTAAAAAACGATGAATTTTTTCTCACTTTAATAAATTTTTGGATGGATGGATGATAATTTTCATTTATTTATTTTGTATACTACCATATGTGTTTTTGGTACCACTATTGCATGTTGACGTGATACTACCCACTAATAAATATAATTATCATTTATTTAATTATTTATTAATATTTTAATCATAAACAAATTAATTTAAGATATATTTCTACATAATTTTTTTTAATAAATAATAGCCTCGTTAATAAATAATATTATAATATGTAAGTGTTAAATGATGATTTATTAACTCATTTTACCATCAATTGATACGCCAAAGTTTCTCCCTTTTTTGCTCTTTTTTATCTCTCATTGATATTATTATCTAGTGATATATGATATATACACAAAAAAATGGTTAAAATTGAATTAGATGTTACATATAGACCCGGTCACGGTTCCGAAACCGGAACCGTAAAGGACCGGTTCGGTTAGGGTTCGACCCCCAACCGAACCGGTTGGAACCGCTGGAATCGAATGATTCCAGCGGTTCCAACCGGAACTGTACAGTTCATGTCCAACGGTTCCAACCGGAACCGTACAATTCCGGTTGGAACCGTAGGGTTCCTATTGGAACTGTTAGGACATTATTTTAAATTATTTTCGATTTTTTAATATAATTAAAAAAAATATCCGAACCGAAACCGAAACAGAACCGGCTCCACTTAAGCGTGGAACCGGGAACCTGCCGGTTTGGTTCGGTTCCGAACCGGAACCAAATCCCCGGCTAGGTCTAGTTACATATCACTATATGACAGTACACATAAGAGACAAAGAGATTATCTTAATTTCATGTTGATATCGAGATGATTTATAGAGGTCATCGTGAGATATAATTTTGTAACTATTTAGGAGAAAATCAAACACTTAGAAAATTGATATGTGGCGAGACATAGAGAGTTTCAGGACTTCCAATCAAGACCATATTTAAGGGTCTCTTGTCACAATATGATTTCAGAGCTCTTCATTAGAACCTGACTTCTAGATCTACCGTTAAACTCTAGCCCTTGTCAGAGTATGATGGCAAAACCTCTCACCATAGTTTGACTTCAGAATCTCCCATCAGAGTATGAATTCAGGGCTCCCCAATAAAATGTCCATATCAGGCTCGACTCCAACAAAGGAAAAAAGAAGTCACAAAAGAATGAGCCTGAAATATCAGCTTATTAAATACACGAATATTATAAATAAAGAATGAGACAACCAATTAGTTATTTTCCGTTTCCTTAAGCTGGACAATCATCTAGAATATGGAAGTTCCGAGATTATAGGGAGTGGGCTAATTAGTGGGAAATGTGAATGTAATGTAACTGCTGTCAGTTTATTTTTCTTGTAATGAAATATTATAAATAGGACAAGAAACCCTGGAACAATGGATCGACATTTTGTTTATCAAGTAATAATAGAGAATTCTTTGTCTATCTCTGATTTTTAACTTTTTATTTAATTTTATTATTTGTGAGATTAATTGCACAAATAATTGGCACCGTCTGTGGGGAATGAGATAAAAAGTTGTGTTTACGGTTTCTTGTAATCATTAAATCCAAGAAAACTCTCTCGTCCACTCAAGTAAGAATGACCCAAATGAACAATGAGTCTAGAATTTCTACTATGAGGAAGAAGTATCTAACCACCTGATACCTACGATGGACATCTTGGTAATTGGGAATGAGATGATGAAGCAAATGGAGGACCAGATGCAAGCCATGAGAAAACAGTTCCAGTAACAAGTGCAAGTCATACAACAAGAGAACCGGGCGCTCAAAGCCCAGATCTAGGGTTGGCCATCGTCGAGGACCTCCACGATGAGGGATGGCCAGAAGAGCACCACAATGAAAGACCCTAGAGAAATAGCCTAATCAGAATTAATGACGTAGATTTCAGTACAAAAGGGTTCCAAGAATCAGGGCCGGACGTGGAGAGAAGTAAAGCATAAGGAAATAGGCAAAAACCTGGATGTGAGTCATTAGAAGGACATCTGCTGGAATGAGGAGTTTGTCGATGAGAAACTGGTGGTGGCAATAGCGAAAATGATCAGTGGAATTCGGGTACAGACCCAACAGATATGGCTGACCTGGTGATCAGAATGATATCCACCTCCCAATTCCAGAAATGGTAAAAGATGAGCTGAAGCCCCAAGACTTCACCCCACCCAGCTTCGACAAATACACTGGGAAGTTAGACCCAGTCACTCACATGGTCCAGTTTTGAAATAGGCTCTCGTTGGAAACCACCAACGAGACTTTGATGTGCAAGATGTTTGTCACCACATTTGTTGGCAATGTCTTTTATTGGTTCCTGCAATTGTCACAAAGGTCTATAGGGAGTTTCGAAGACTTGGGGCGAAGGTTCATCGAGACGTACCACGACAACTGTCCCACCGAAGTGTTAGGGTTGGTGCTCAGAGTGCCAATCTGGATCGTATTTATGTCTGATTCATAAATACTATCAATTCCATTTTCCATAATATTACTTATTTAATGGTAACACCTCTTATCTTTTATATACATATTCGATCTAATTGCGATTAGATATATAATTATGATTAGATTGAAACTAAATCTGATTTAGTGATACATGTATATTAGACAAAGACCCTAGGATTTACAACGTAGTGCGCAGTTACAACGTAGTTTGTAATTGACATTGGGAAGCGTCACTATAAGTTGTATATCCTTAAATAAAGTTCCTGGTCAAGATTTACTAACACGGGTCGGTTAGTGAAATCCGCTGAGACCAATATATGTCATATATCGTGACTTGGTCTGATGGTTTATCCCAATGAACCATGAGTCTCGGGAGACTTGTATAGACATGTAGATGTTTATTTGATAAATACTGAACGACTCAATGAAGATTTCCTAATAGATGGTACACCAACGTTAATATGAATATTCTCGAGTTGAGCGAGCATAGTGGTCTTTCGACTTGAGATACCACAGTGGTATAATGAGTTATCCTCCACACTTTGATGGCAGTCACGTCACCGATCTATTTAGATCAGACCTCTGCCTGTTCGTTGGGTGTGGATTGATGCTCATGATTTCCAGTACGTATCAAGATAGAATCTGTCAGTCCTGTGTACAGGGCATATGTATCCTAAATGTGTTTGCGATCTAGTAAATCTATGACTGTGGTATAACTTTGGAAGTAAGTTCCGAGTGTTATTTAGAGATCGTAAATTTGAAAGTCGACTATATTATACTATATGGATTTGATGTTCTTATCTATATCCCAAATATAATATGAATAGCCTGTGACGATGGATTATATGTATGTAATGACATCGACTTGCATAGTTTAGCGAGATTATCTGTAGTTGTCATAATTCATGAGTGAGTGAATTATGGACACGAAATTGGATTTCATGACGGATAAACCTAAACTTATAGTGTCCCATAATATGAAGTGTACTCGTTGAGCACTTGTGCAACGCGTTATGAATAATACAAATTATTCATAATACTTCACCAAATTAAATGAATTAATTCGAATCGTTTAAACGGTTAAACGAAAACAAATGCATAAAGGCATTTTTGGTCCATCGTAATTATTGTGTATTTGTATTTGATACATAATTTGATTAGATACACATTAATTATTTGTCAAATTAGACTTTAACACATGCCATTAATATATATATATATTTTATTTAATGTAAATAAAAATACATATATAATAATTATTTAATTATTTTTTTTGATATTTAAATATTAAATATTGAATAATTAAATAATATTCATATTACATAAATATTATGCAATATGTTTAATTATTATTGATACATGTGGCATGTTTTAATTAAGCTTAATGTGTGCAAATTTGATTTGCTAACATAAAGCTTAATGTTAATTAATTGGATTAAATTTGTAAAATGACCAAAATGCCCCTAGTAAGTCAGTCATGGTTATTTTAAAAGGGAAAAAAATTTCTTTTCACTTGGACAAGCTCCATGACCGAACACTCCTCTCCCAAAAACACTCACAAATTGTTTGATGATTCAAGGAATAAAGGAAGAAAATCAAGAAAAGGCTTTAGGAAATTAAGAGATTAAAGGTAATCCTAAATATCCCTAAGCTTGGAAAGCATGTTTCTAGTTCTTGATCATCTAGATAGATTCTAGGGTTTCATATTTTCTTAAGAATTTGAGTGTTTTTTATTTGGAAGATGGATTGGAAGACTTATTGCATGTGTGAAGTTGTATTGAATGATATTAGTGCAATATTTGTTCAATTTAATTATTTGATGATATGTTGCCATTCTAGAGTATTATGACCACTCTTGTAATGCCTATAATTGTTCTTGGGTGCTTCATTGATGGTGACTTGGATTGGTGTTGTGATTAATTTGATTAATGTTGAAAAAGTTGGATTAAAGCATGAAAAATTGATTATTTTTGTTACAAAATCAGATCTGAAAAAACTGGGTGGATTGTGATGACAACGATTTCATATAAATATATTGGATGTGTTTTTGGTGTTGTAACAATTGCCGGAAATTATTTTGGAATTGAAATAAACGAAAACGGTGAAAAACGGCGTTACCGGGTGACGGCTGCCCAAACAGTGAATTAGTCATTGTTCAGGCAGCCTATGAACTGTCCTAGTACTATTGGGACTGACCTGGGCAGCCCCCATGTGTATTGGATAGTCGGTTCTGTAAAAAACGTGTTTTATGCCATTTTACGGAAAAATATTTCCGTAAAAGTTTCGCGATGTTTATTAGTTATTTATGTCGTTATTTGATATCGAATAAATATATTTAGGTGAAATATGAATAAATTATTCATATTGGATATTGAATAATTTATTCGGTAATTTAAAAAGTTTTAAAATTATGATTTCACCAGAACCGTGAGCTTCCGTCGCGCCCGCTCCAAAACCCCAACACGAAGTTACTATGGCGAACCTGCAGCTGGAGCAGAGGTACGATGAGCTCCCTAGGCAGTACTTACAGAGGTTTGTTGAAAAGATGAATATCATCAACAACATAGACTCTAAGTCCGCAAAAACCTTATTCATTAGAGGATTGATCAATGGGTCCTATATTTATAAAGAGTTACTGAAGACACCTTCATATGACATGTCAGATGTATGGGCCAGAGCGAAAGATCTGTTAAAAGTGATGGAGAATAAGGTCAGGATGTCCCAAGCCGTTGCAATTGCAGTAGCAGACCAAGGTCGCAATAGATGAACCAGGAGTAAGCATGGTTGGAACCCAAGAAAGAAAATTTTACAAGGCAATAAGAGGGAAGTTAGTGTCTCGGACGTTGGGGAAAATGGGAGATATGAGCCAAAACCCAAGCGATCAAGGTGGGAAGATGACATAATGGTATATGAGTTAACCCTGCCGCAAGAACAGATCCACCAGGTGAAGGATCAAGGTTTGCTAAGGGAGCCAGGACTTGTAAAAGCGCCAGTAGAATTCCGTGATAAGAGGTTGTATTATGAATTTCACAAAGATATAAAACACACCACCACAAGATTCAAAAATCTATATCAGCAGCTAAAGCGATCATGAAGAAAGGCAACTGTTGGAGTATCTGAAAGGGAAGAGTTAGTTGAGAGCTGAGGCTCTTCCTTAGGATGTTAACTACCAATAGCACAAAAGCTAGAGAGACGACCAACATAGGTCTAAGGCAACGCTAAGCAACATAACCTACGGAAAGGAACCTACAAGCTCATGAATGAAAGAAATATAAAGGCATTGCTCAAAACATGGAATGCATAGATGCTTTAAAAATATTATATGTAAGAATATTGTAATTCTCCAATTTAAATGAAATATTCTTACCATTTGATTGACCAATATTCATTATGTCGTGGGCATTACCATAAACAAAAGAGGTCTGATGCATGGAAGAAAAGCCCGTCAGTACATAGCCACCTCAAGAAGGAAACCCAGAAAATCAGACCCTAAAGAAAAATTCCTATCATGGTCTGACAAGGAAAATGAAGACTCTGATGTATGGTATAAAAATCAATCAGAGCATGATGATCTAGGAAGTCAGAACCTAAAGAGGAAATGCCTACAAGGGTCTGATGAGGAAAAAGAAATACTCTGATGTATGGTATAAAAATCCATAAGAGCACGAAATTTTTGAACATCAGACCCTATAAAGGGAATGCTTATCAGGGTTTGACGAGGAAAATGAAGGCTGATGTATGGTAAAAAAAACTCATCAAAGCATGAAAATCTATAAAGTCATACATTGAAGAGGAAATGTCTATCGGGGTCTGACGATGAAAAAGAAAGACTCTGATGTATGGTAGAAAAACTCATCAGAGCACGAAGTTTCTGTACGTTAGACCCCAAAGAGGAAATGTCTATCAGGGTCTGACGAGGAAAATGAAGACTCTAATGTATGGTAAAAAAACCAATCAAAGCATGAAGATACAGAAAGTCAGACCCTAAAGAGGAAATGTAAATCAAGGACTGACGAGGAAAATGAGGCTCTGATACATGGCAACAAAGCCCACCAGAGTATGAGAATCCATGACATCAGAAAAAAAAGAGGAACAACATGCCTGAGGCTAATAAAGAAAGAAGAATCTAAGATGACTCTGATGTATGACAGAAGAAGCTTATCAGAGTATGAAAACTCAGAAAGCCATATCCGTTATGGAATGACCTTTCAAGTTCTGACGAGAAGGGACAAATGCAAAATTCTTCTAAATGCCCTAAACATTCATTACCAAAATAAATATTACACAAACGAAAGAGCATGAATTCAAAAGCTCATCTTTAGAGATTGATTCCAAAAGTCATTCGTCAGAGTCCGTGTCCGACTCATCACCAGAATTTGACTCCAGAAGTGTCTCGTCAGAATCCGAGTCTAACTCCAGAGCCACCATCAGAATTCAGGAACAAGAACTCTCAACAGAAGGTCAAATGTGTTGTTAGATAATATAACGGTGCAAGAATATAAGTCCAGAGGATCAAATGCATATCATCAGAGCGTGAATGCCATGACCTGAATGTAATAAAGTTGGGGCGTGAGTATCAGGGCATGCAGATCCAAATCATTTCAGATGCTGATTAATTCAAATATTGATGAAGTCATGTGCTAACTAAGTCAGATACATATCAAGGCCGACCATAGCCTATCAGGGTAGTGCCTATGAACGTCAGGCCAGGTCAGAAGCTAACTTCAGTAAATGAGTCATGAGCTGAATTATTAAAGACAAGACATGATATAGACTCAAGTCAGAAGATAAATTCAGAACATGAGCTAGCTTCAATCAGGTTCTGAATTGACCAGGTCAGAACATGAATTAGTCTCAACTTCATATCAGAGGCTCATAATCAGATTATAAGGTGGTTTTCCGTCAGAAATCTAGAATAATAAAAATGACAACCGATGGCATAGTTATTGGCAAGGTAACAGAGAAAGACTCTACAACAAGAGTTGACAAAGCCAAAGAGGAATGAAGAACTAACGCAAGAACATACAACTCCATATGGGCCATGGAGAGATTCACACCATCATGAGAGCAAGTAGACTCGACACTCAGGTGGAAAGTTGTTATAAAGCCAAAGTGACCTGAGTTGCAAAGAATCCCCGGAAACTGTGACAACAAGGATTAATGGAGAATTCCAAGGAATACTGTTATTAAATTTCAGGTCGACTTCAATAACAACTTAACAGAGGAAGCTCATCTTCATCGATGACTTTTCAACTAAGGTGTCTCATAGATAACGAGATCATTGTGAAGGGGTGATGGTCCAAACATATGTGGAAAACCTAAAAGTCCAATATGTCCGGATGTGCTATCGGACCAAGATAAGACATCTATTATCTTGGTCATCATGAACTGTACTATTTTCCATTCGTTCAGGTTTTATCCCAATTGAGTTTTACTTGCAATATTTTTAACGAGGCAGACACGTGATAATATTAACTATCCAGAAGAAAATAAGAAACTGGTAGTTCAGAACTCCCATGAGCAACCTGAAGAACATTAAAAAGTGTACATTTATTAAAAGAAAAATTAATCATTTTACACTTGTAGTTTCATTAATCCTCTTAATTAGCCGTTTGTGAAATAATAATTAAATTTATGTTATATATATTTTTTAATGTGATTTTTATTTATTATATAGGTAAAATACTATTTCAGATGTTCAACAGGAAAATGGATATGAAATCTGAATTCTAAGAACCAGAAACCCAAAAGAGCGTGACAGTTAGATTCAAATCGGACTTGGAAAATATTCACAGTGTTAGATTGATAATAAAATGAGCTTATGATGTATTTAACTACACATGTATTTTATATAAATATATAAAATAAAATAAAACAAAAGCAAAAAGACAAAAGACAAAAAAAAAATAATAATAATAATAATAATAAAAAATTATCAATCCACCGAAAGGTGGATTGACAGTTTCTTTCTAAATCTTGCAAATTGCAAGACTTAAAGACTTGAAAATTACAAAGCAAGAGGTATTGAGTACCTCTAGTGGTGCTCAGCGTCTCATTTTTCTCAACAAAAATTTCCTACAGGTCTCTCTTGAGACTTTGTGAGATGAACTATTGTGTGTAAATTTTTTTAATTTTTTTTCTTTTATTAATAAAATATGAGAGTTTTTGTTTATATATTGTTCTGCTAATTTGTATCATGTTGGGGTAAATTGTGAAGCTAGTGATATGAAAATATAAGTGATTTTTATTTATATTATATTTTATAATTTTTGATAATTTCCCAAATAAAATTCATACTATTTTCAATTTATTGAGGACTCTTGACTAGCTGTAGATAGTCCCCGATTGACACATATAATACTTGAATCCCATAAATGAGAGAGAGTGAACTATTAAATATCTGGATTAATTATAGACAATACGGTACCGCTTATATGACTGATTTTATATATTTGGCATAATTGAGTACCTAACTAGACTTGTTATAGACAAATATTATCACCGTCTTTATGACTAGTTTTATATTTTTGACATATTTAGTACCTTGGCAGGACTAATTATCAATATGACGAATTACATGTGTTGACATAATTAATACCCGATAATTATGAAATAAATTGATTAGAAAATAATTATAATTTAAATTTTATAAGAAATAAAAATTATTTATATTTGTAATATCAAGAGTGGATTCCATAAACCTACTATTTTATTTAATTATTTTTATCTTATTAGTTGAATGATTATTTTATCCTATTAAATTTATTCATTGTGGATTGACCCCGAAATTTACCAGGTTATTTTATTACCTCGACACTATAAAATTTAATATATAGAATAATAATATAACATTATTGCATTTTTTTCACTTTTTGTGTTTTTTTTACAAAAAGAAATCTTTTATATTATTTGTTGTTTTGTGTATTTTGTAAAAAAAAAAATTACTTTGCTAAATTATAGTATCGAGAATCCGACTTTAAAAGATTTTGTTTACCAATTTATAATAAAATTGGATGGGAAACATATCATCGACTCATATAGGGCGTCCAAGCCATTACTGGACATAAATCAGAGGAAGATGTGAGGCACAATTACAACTACTTTTAAATTTACAATTTTGATTTTTTTTAAGCTCTAACTTTTTTTTAGTGGTAATATTGTAGATTCAATTGTCAATACCACACGAATCAGGTGATGTCTTCTAAACTCTACTTCTTCTTATTTAGACATTGGGAAACATGTCTCATTTGGTTGGGGGAGGGGATAACTGACTAGAATGCTTTTATTTTGTTTTAAAAAAAATTTTGTTTTTGTGTGTAAAAATAAAATAAAATTTTTTTTTTTTATTTTTATGTTATTTCTCAACAAGTTATTTTTGTTCATTTCCTTTTAAATTATTTAAATTTGTGAATTCTCTATAAACTTATTTAAATTTGATTTTCATATGCTCATTTAGCAAATATTATCAACATACATGATAACATATGATCATAGGTTGTAAGCGAAAATATTATAATATTTAGTTCTCTAATTTGTTGGAGGCAGTACCTAAAAGCAAATAATTTTTGTTTTTATTTCAAACAAAAAAAAAACAAATAAAAAAACTAATCAAACTTGTACTTAGTAACCAGACATTTTACCTTAGTAAGCAGTGATTGTTTGCGTAAAACGGTAGAACTTAAGTTAAAAAAAAGTTTATTTGAATTAGATTTCGTAGCCTCTCTAACTCGAGCAATTAAGTCCGTATGAGTGTTTTAACACTTAGTGCACTAAGGCCAACTGGTCTGGGAGTCACTATCCCAAAACTCGTTACATGGGTTAAAGAAAAAGCTTAAGAAAATTAGACACTTTTTTTCTTTTTAACATTCGAGATCCGAGCAATTAAGTCTGTAGGGGTGTCTTAAAACCTAGTGCCCTAAAGCCAACTGATTTGGGAGTCACTGGTCCAAAATTTGTTACATGGATTGAAGATGTATTATTATAAAAAAAATTCTATATTTATAAATAAACTTTCATTGCCAAAAAGGTGTGAAATCTAATATAATTTTAGAACAAAAATATTAATTTCTTTTCAACAAGACATGTGAATATTGTAGGTACAATGAATTGATTGATACCTTATTTTATGTGTGTATGGAAGAATGATAAAAAAGTAAATGTGAATTTACTTATTTGATTATTTAGAAAGAAATAAAATAATTATTAACTTATATAAGAATTTTCTTTTAAGTTTCGCTTAAATTAATCGTGAACTGTACTCTTTTTCATTCGTTTCGGTTTCATCCCAACTGAGTTTTACTAACAAAGTTTTTAACGAGGCAGACACCCGAAAACATTAACCATATAGAAGAAAATATGAAACCGACAGTTCAGAACTCCCATGAGAAACCTTTTGACTAGCTGCATCTGAAGAATAAGCAATTACAGTAGCCTTAGAAGGAACTGGCAAACCTAAAAAAGCAAAGAGGCCCAACACTATCCTGAGGTCGCAACAACATCTAGAGACTCTACAACACTCAAAAGCAAAGCCGGATTAAGATCGTCAGGACCATTTTGGCAGGGCCCATCTCCAGGTTCTCTGACGCGACCCTTTCAATTAGGTCCATATATTTTGATATCTGAAATTCGAAAAGACATTTATTTTCGATATTTTTCTCTAAAAAATGATGCAAATAAAAAGGGGAATATTTATGAGAAAATCAATCCCTTAGGAAATTGATACGTGGTGAGACATAAAGAGGTTCAGGACCTCCCATCAAGACCATATTTTATGATCTCTGGTCAGAGTCTGATTTCAGAGCCTTTTATCAGAACCCGACTTTCGGACCTACCGTAAGAGTCTGGCCCCCGTCAGAGTCTGATGGTATAACCTCTCACGATAGTCAGACTCCAAAATCTTTATCAGAGTCCGAATTCAAGGCTTTCAATAGAATGTTCATATCAAGCTCGGATCCAACAAAGGCAAGCAGAAGTCACACAATGAATGAGCTCGAAATATCAGCTCTTTAAATACATGAATCTTCTAAACAAATAATCAGACAACCAATTAATTACTTATGGTCTCTTAAGCTGTACAATCATCTAGAATATGGAAGTTTCGAGATTATATGGAGTGTGCCAGTTAGTGGAAAACTTGAATGGAATGTAGCCGCTGTCAGTTTATTTTCCTTATAATGAGACATTATAAATAGGGCAAGAAACCCTAGAACAATGAATTAACCCTTTGTTTATCAAGTAATTGTAGGGGTTTTTAGGTGCTCAATCCGGTAACGCAGCGGAAGCGGTGAAAATCCGATTTTCAGATTTCAAAATTTTTTCTTGGATTAATTAAATAAACATATTTATTTAATATTCCAATAATCAAATTATGAAATAAAATTCAATAAATCATATTTAAGTAAATTTACCAAATTACTCTTACTTTGGTATTTTGTCCATTTTAGTCCGAAATTGATCTAATCAATTTTGATGATTCTAATCATTTCTAAGATGAAATTAGCATGTTCAAAATATCAAAACACTAAAACAACCAAAATCCCCAAATTATCTCACCAAGGCCGAGAGCACCACAATGGTGTCATTTGGTGCACTTTGTCATTCCATGCTTCAAAACACATCAAGATGTAATCCAATGAACATGAAACTTTATACGCATCATATACACACACAAATACACAACATATATGAAATGCCAAAATTTGGAATTAGTCATGAACCCTAATTTTCAATTTCCTCAAATTGGACAAATTAGACCAAATACATTAATCAATTACTTCAATCATCATTCTTCCATCCAATCCAAGTCTCAACACAATGAAACAACTCAAGATAAAATCTAGGTCATCTAAGAGTGGTTCAACAACTCTAGATTAGCAACATGGTTTCCAAAACCTTAAAAGAAAGTTTACAACTACAATAGTCACAACCTTCCTTTACCATACATGCTCAACACTTCAATCAAACTTCCATCAACAAAAAAAACAAGAAATAAAGAAAGAAATAATCTAAGAACATCACATGTTGAAGCCTAGAACATAAGGAACATTTTCCTCTCTAATAGCAAGTTTGAAAAACTTACTAAAATTCCAAGCTTTCTTTAATCTTTCTTTCTTTCTCAAGCTTTCTTTAAGTTTCTTCAATGGAGTTTTATACTATAAAGTGTATTAGGTTAAGTGTAAAGTGAAATGAAAATCAATATATACTTGTAACTTTTAAGCCTTGGCCGAAAATCACCTTGGCAAATACAAGTCATTTTTCAATTTCATTTCAAATTTATTTAGTCAACTTGCATAAATATCTAAATACACTTTATTAGATATTTATTAAGTCAACAATGCAACTAATATCATTTATTTTAAATATCCTAATGTAAGATATTTTTTTAATTAATTTAATCATTTAACAATTAAATAATTAATTAATTAATCAAATACAAATATATTAAATATATGTATAATATTTACATTAAATATTAAAAAAACATATATTCATTTAGGATATAAGTCAAATAACTCATTTTGACTATTAATTAATGTGTATTTAAATTAATCAAGTATTAAATGTAAATACACAATAATTAGACAAATGACTATTTAGTCCTTTTAGCACGTATCTTGCGTTTAACCTTTAAACGACTTTATAAATAATAAATATTATTTATTAATGTTGCTCTAGTGCTCTATGAGTATGTTTCATTATTGAGACTCTCTAGATTCAGGTATATCTGTCACGAAATCTAATTTCATGTCCATAATCTATCAACCCGTAGATTATGACGATCACTGATAATCTCACTGAACCATATAGGTCGAGGTCATGGCAAATGTATAATTCCTTCCTTCCGTCACAGGTATCCGGATAAATCCCAGAGATACAGATGTAAACGTCAAATCTCTATCGGGATTATCCAGTCGACTATTCTATTAGCAATCTCAAAAGAATGTTTAGAACTAGCTTCTAAACTTTACCACGGGCCCATGGTTTTATCTGATTGCTAATCATATGGACTACCTATGCTCTGGTACACAGAACTGACGGATCCTATCTTGATACACATAGGACACCATGAGGATCTATCTACACCCAACGAACAGGCGGAGGTCTGATCTACATAGATCGGTGACGTGACTGCCGTCTAAGTGTAGGAGATGTCTCATGTGCCCACAATGACATCTCAAGTCTACGAATCACAAGTGCTACTCAACCCAAGAAGATTCTTATTGACGTTGGTGTACCATCCATTAAGAATCTTCGGTGAGTCGTTCAGTGTTTATCCGCTATAAACACCTACACGTCTATACTAGTCTCCAAGACTAATGGTTCATTGAGAAACCATTGGAATCATATATTCCAACATACGACATGTACCAGTTCGGTCTCTACGGGTTTACTATACTAACCAAGTAGTGTAAACCTTGACCATGAACTGTATGAGAATGACAACGTCATGATACTTCTCAATGTCCGTTGCGACGCTTTTGCAACTGTATCATGACTTATTTTTCTAGGGTCATTACGTCTTTACATATAGAAAGAAAGAAACATTATATTATAGAAACTGCATATATTATTCATAATAATAATATTTTACAGAAATATTCAACAGAAATACAACCGGGAATTAGCGCTCTGAGCACCAACCCCAACAGTAATAATATAGAACTTTTTGCATATATCTAGTTTTTGTTTAATTTTATTGTTTGTGGGATAAATTGCACAAAAAAATAGCATAAATAATGATACCTAAGTGCGTGTTTGCGCTCCTCGAATGCCTATGAATTTGAGTCGCATCACTTAGGTTGGGAGACTTCTTTAAGAATTAAAACCGTTTTGAGTCGTACCACCTATAGTGAACAAAATCGTAAAAGGAATGTGGGACACAATTCTCTGTAACTATAGCGAACAAATGCATCATAACATGAGCTTCCTCAATAATTTTACAAGTTTTGACAAAAACCATAAAATTGTGAAATTTTTGTAATTATTATCAGTACAAAATCTATGAAATTGGATTATTCAGAATAGTTTGCCACAAATATTTTCATTAAAAATAGTAAAAAGCAAGATGAATAATGAACATTGATATTTTATTTCCCAATTTACCCTCAGAATCAAGCAGAAGACCAAAACGAACCACTTGTGGTGATTATGTCATTCAAGAACATCCCGATTCCCAACAGACCCACAAAATTTTCTCTCACAAATTTACAATGCCACTCTCTCTCTCTAAATTTATTATGTATAAAAAGTGATTCATCATCAATTGCTGAAGCCTTTCATTTCAAAACTCACATCCCATAACACAAAAAGTTGATAGCTTTCTTGCAAATTCCCCCTCTTGCCCTGCAAATATTCTACCTTTCACATCCCCAGTCAAATATCAAAAAGATTCAGCGTTTTCATTTCACTGGTTTCTTTGGAATTTTGAAAATTAGTACATGCATGTGCTTTTGTAGAATTTGAAAACTGGGATTTTTTTTCCTTTGTAGAGATTCAAAGCTGGGATTTTTTTTTTTTCAAAATTGTATGATTTGTGTTCATAGGGTTGGGATTTTGAGGTTATTGAAAAAGGTGGTTAATTTAAGAACTAATGGCAGAATTTGGTGCCAAATGGAGGGTTTTGAGATCAATTGTGGTGATTTTTTTAAACTTTGCATTAGCTTTTGTGTTTGTTAAAGCTGAAAGAGGCTTAAAACTTGAAGCTTTAAGACTCAATGGAACAGAACAACAAGATTCCAATTATCTTCTCAAAGCTGTAAATTTCTTATGGCAGCCTTATGGATCCGGATACCAACATGTTTGGCCTGTAAGTTGAACATTCTCAACATTTTTTTTTTTTTTTGCATTTTTTTTTCATTATTTTCTTCAATTAATTATTTAATCATGTTCGAAAACTCGGTATATGGTCCGAGGTGGTCCACCTGTGTAAATATATAGTATTTAATTAATCGGTATGGTGGTCCACCCGTGTAAATATATAGTATTTAAAAAAAATTAAAAACATCAAAATAAATCATCCACGATAAATCATATCAATTAATATATAAAATCATCCATCAAAACTAAATAAAATGAAATTTTTCATGGAATAAACTGTCTGCTAATTTCTAAATAGGCTATCATTTGTGTGTTTGAAGTATCATACTCCAAAACGTCATAATCATATATAATTCCTATCACAAATAAATTGATTAATAACAAATTATAGCTAATAAATAAATAAAATAATAAATGTTAGTTATTTTTAAAGATAATAATTATTTTGTCATTTTCAGTGAAGCATCGGGTTAAGCTACCCTATCAATGCAGTTAACGACACTGTCGATTAGAATCTCAAAATTAGAAATTTTATTTTCGATAGCTTTTTAGTCTATAAAGAAGTTCAATTTGAGATTCTTTGTCGCAATTTTTAGCTCCTTTATATAATATTTTAATTTTTTAAAAAAATAATAAGTTTAGGGCTTTCGGTTGAGGCGTACGCCTCAAACCGCCTCGACTCGAGACGTCATAAGGCGGACGGCCTCAGGCCGCCTCGACTCGAGTCATCATAAGGGGGACTATCTCAAGCCTTTAAGGCGGGCCTGTTGAAAATTCAGCCTGAGGGATAGCCTCGCCGCGCCATGCCCGCGCGGCAGCCGTCAGATGGAGTTTTCAAACTATGTATTTAATCATTATTGAAAAGCTAAGAATGTCATTATATGTTCTTTGAATTAATTGTTTTAATGGTATTGTGTACATTTGTAACTTATTTGTTTCTTTGTTGGATTCTATAGTCTTGATGTGGATGTGCAATAGAAATTTTATTAACTTATTTGTTAATGTAAAAGTCAAATGTGAATATTTTTACAGGAAATGAAATTTGGATGGCAAATTGTTGTGGGTACCATTATTGGATTCTTTGGAGCAGCATTTGGGAGTGTAGGTGGTGTTGGTGGCGGCGGTATTTTTGTTCCTATGCTTAGCCTAATTATTGGGTTTGATGCAAAATCAGCTACAGCTATATCAAAATGTAAGAAACAGTAAATCTCTTGTTGTAGAAATATGTGAAAAAGATAAAGAAGGAAAGGGAACTTATGTGAATGAACATAACCGGTAATTTGATTCTATGATGGGGATTGGTAGAAGTGGATACCTGAAAGATGAGAAAGAAACATCATTAGATCATTTGATAGGGCTCAAAGTTCATTTCCATGTAGGCAAAGGCTGTTTGTATAAGTTTTAAAACCATTTGACTTCTTCTAGCACAACTTCAAACAGTGCCCAAGAAAAAAAGAAGAAAAAAAATCAATTTGGGTTAAAAAAGCCGAGTTTGCTTGATTCCATTTTTGGTCAATCTGGATCTTGAATGCTGAACATGATGTTTTTGCGCTGGAAATTTATTTCAGCTCATTTGTTCCAATTGTAGTTTTCTTTAAAATTTAGATTCTGTAAATACTGTAATGAAAAATTGTGTTTCAGTGAACTTGAATTGTAGGTACGTTTACCCTTCTATGAATTCAGTTATTATATCGCCCAAGAGCGGACTTCTTTCAGAATGAGAATTGCATATTTCCTTTGTGTCAAATTTCTGGTTTGTGCGCGACATTTAAGTAATTAGTCAATGTGTTATGAATTCCCATTTGAACTAGTACGATATTCACTTGTCATTTTGAAATACTGAAATTTTTACACACGGGTTCGTGCAGAAATTTGGGAGTTGCTTTTTAGTGGAATCTTGAACAGTGTTGACTTTTTTGTTTCCCTTTTGGCTTTGTTACAGGTATGATTATGGGTGCAGCAGCCTCAACTGTTTACTATAACCTTAGACTAAGGCATCCAACGCTTGATATGCCCATCATTGATTATGATTTGGCTTTGCTAATTCAACCTATGCTCATGCTGGGAATTAGTATAGGTGTCGCGTTCAATGTGATATTTGCCGACTGGATGGTCACAGTTCTACTCATTTTTCTCTTTATAGGTAAGTATTAGTCAAACTGTGGTCATCCTTGCTCAGATTCTGCTTTACTAATTGCTTCTGTTGATTCTATGTGGTCTCTAGGCACATCAACCAAAGCATTCTTGAAAGGCGTTGAGACATGGAAAAAAGAAACCGTTATGAAAAAGGTAATCTCATCAACTTATATGGATTTTTGCAGAGTTGAAGCCCGTATGCACCCGTTTCATATACAGTCTTAATTAGCTCTGATTTTTCATATTAGCTTACTCTTAATGTTTGTTTTGCGCTTGCCATTCTAATTTGAATACATATATTTACATCTTATTCAAAGTGCCACATCGATGTATGTGTTAATGCTTCAAAAAAGATATTAACTGTTTGAACTTCTTGTGAATTTTAGGAGGCTTCTAGGCATTTGGAATCTAATGGTAAAATTATTTAATTGTACTCGAGACCGTTAAATATTTTGCTTATGCACATTCTTTCTTAAAAAAAGCCTGCCTACTTTTTCCACTGTATCAGGTGCTGGTGCTGGTGAGGTGGAATATAAGCCTCTTCCTAGCGGCCCAAGCAGTGGTCCTCAGAAGGATGCCATGGAAGCAGAAGTGAGTAGACTGTAATCTGCTGTAACGACATCCAAAGCATTCGTGAGACTAATTTGATTTGATAATCGCAGGTCAGCATTTTAGAGAATGTTTACTGGAAGGAACTTGCGCTTCTTGTATTTGTTTGGGTTGCATTCCTCGGACTGCAGATTGCCAAGGTTCTGTTTCTTCTGCTGTTTTCTATTGTCAAAATTTACAGTGCAATCTCTACTAATTCTGTATCCAGGGCTAACTAAAATAATATTTTACATTGGCAACAGAAATATACATCTACTTGTTCAATAGCATACTGGGTATTGGACTTGTTGCAGGTATATTCTACAGTGATAACTCGACTTATAGTCTTTTATTTATTTATATACTAATATTTAATTATAAATGTCTTATGAAGATCCCAGTTTCTCTTGGGGTATCTCTTTATGAGGCTATTAGCTTGTATAAGGGGAGAAGGGTGATAGCATCCAAAGGAGATGATGGAAAAAGTTTCCGAGCGTTCCAGCTATTTAGCTATTGTGCTTTTGGAGTATTGGCTGGAGTTGTTGGTGGGCTGCTTGGACTAGGCGGTGGATTTATCATGGGTCCACTATTTTTGGAGCTGGGAGTCCCACCTCAAGTGAGTTTTTTAATCTGATTCATGAGCATCATCTTTTTAAGAGAGGGTAATATATGCTCCCTTGAATTTACTGCCAATTCATGTGGTTCTATACACAAACCAATGATAGCATCTGTGCATTGACAAATCAGATTTTGGTTCATAGTTCATTGTGTTGTTGCATATGAACTCTAAATTGAATAAGCCATGCTAATTGCTAAATGAAAGGGTTTACTTTCAGTAATTGAATTAACATGTTATCATAAAGTCATTAACAAGATAAAATTTCTTTTTAAGTTATTCTGAAATCATGATGAAATGATCAGAAATTTACCCGGTTAAGTTTGACAAATTCTGTAAGTTAGGGAATGTAGAGAATATCGATGCAATGGTATAACGTAGCAACCTGAAGAGTCTTAAACATCTGTATCTGAATATGTGCTGTTACTAGAAAATATTAGATTTTAAGGCGAAGACAATTATGTTGACATTGCTGTATGTTCTTTGAGTCAAACCATTGTTCTTGATGACTTCTGTGCAGGTCTCAAGCGCTACTGCCACCTTTGCAATGACCTTCTCCTCGTCCATGTCAGTTGTAGAATATTACCTTCTGAAACGTTTTCCTGTTCCTTATGGTAAGCAGACCACCACACACTGAATTTTTCTGTAAATTGTTCGCTTTACTTTTTTTTTAATGATCATCCAATCAGCCTTCTATAGAAACAGAATAGCGAAATGTTCATCTAGACATTGTGTCAATACTTCATCTAAATATTTGTGGACTTTTCTTTCTTTGGCAGCTCTCTACTTCATTGCCGTGGCTACCCTTGCAGCTTTAGTCGGGCAACATGTTGTCAGGAAGCTGATTATTTTATTAGGAAGGGCATCGCTCATCATCTTCATTTTGGCTTTTATGATACTTGTTAGCGCTATATCACTTGGTCAGTGTTTGATATTCCTGTAAGCTAGTGAACTCAGATGAACACTTTTTCTTGAGAACAATTTCTCAGTGTTGTTTCCTTCTTGTTGATAGGTGGAGTTGGCATATCAAACATGGTAGGAAAGATCCATCGGCACGAGTACATGGGATTCGAAAACCTCTGCAAGTACGACGAATAAGTTGTTTGTTTTCTCTTTGCATTTCCTGTATCAAAAATCCGTAGGTGTTCTAATGACTCTCTCAGGCTAAATGCTCATCTCGATTGCTGGCTATTCTCAAGTAATATTTCTTCTCTCCATGTGTTACATTGTTGTTTTTCTCTCAAAGATGCGAATTTATTTTTATATTTCGAGACCTTAGCATATGATTGAAATGTAGCCGAATTAAACAAAGCATTTTTCTACTAGGCGAGGTCAGTTACATTTCGGGCATTTGTGTATTGTTTTATCTTAAGGCGTTTCTCTGGTTATAAGTTTTTGCATCAATGGGCTGCTTATGGCATGTCATTAATTAGGGTTCTGTTCCATCATTTTATTGCGCTACGATTTACCATTTACCTCAGCTCTCTTGCTTTGCTATCACGTCACTGAAAACTCAAATTTATACATACTCTCGTTTGAAAACCGCAGGTTCATCCTCAAGGGAGTAGGGGTAGTTTAATGGTGTAGGGTTCATGATCTCATTCTCACCTTTAAGTTCTGGGTTCGAATCCAATGAGTGGGTTTCTTGTAAGAGCTTGAGATAGTATGGGGTTTTACCTACTCCACTTAAACTAATTATGGTTTGACGGCATAATTTCCAACGATTTCAAAAAAAAAAAAAAAAAAAAAAATCGCATGGTCTAAGTTGGGACGCTGTGACCCGTGTCATGTTCCCTTAAGAAAATGGTTTTTGAAGGATAATTTAAATCTAGTATTGAGTTGGATTTAGTTAAAAAAAAAAAAAAAATTATAATTTTATATCATAATTTTTTTTTAATAATTTAAATTATTATTTCAAAAATTAATGGGGGAAGACCGGAAGAGTTGGCAGTCACATGCCTGTATAAATTGAACCATTCCACTTATTCTTCGAAAAATAGAGTTGTGAAAGGGAGTTGGCAAATGTGTGTATTTATATATTTTAAAGATGAAGTTCATCCGTATGATATAATTATACGGGCATTTTAAGATTCAAGTTTAATTGAGATAATTCTAACAACATAAAATAATATACACATTAACATAGATACATATTCACTTAGGTACATGAGAAATTACGGGAACAATTTGGTCTTTCCACTCTAGTCTCAACGTAAAAAAAATACTATATATTCCTAATTAGAAGTGAAACAACTTAATACACACTTTGAACATAACACTTTTTTTTTTTTTTTTGGATAATCGGGGTGTCCGGGCCAGCTTATGCGCACCTCGACTAATCCCCGGGACTTGTGCCCCGTGCCCTCAGAAATTTCCCAACACAGATCAGGGTAAGTCGCTGGTTTTTCACACCAGGGGGCATGGCCCCAAGGAAATGCATATAGTGAGATTCGAACCTTGAGCCTGAGAGGGAGCAAACCACTCAAGCCCAAAGCCTTTACCACTGAGGTAACCCGTTAGGATTAACATAACACTTTTATATCAAGCGATAATCAATTTAATACAAGTAAAAATGATAAATGTATATGACTGTAAAGACTCCTTAGAAATAACTCTGGAGTTCTCAATCACAGCATTCACAACCTATGTCGGATCCATTCATATACCTACCTCAAAACTTTCATGGGATGACCATTCCACTTATTCTTGAGTGGATCGCCAAATCAATAGATTTAGGTAATAAAGATCCACAAAAAAAAAAAAGAGGGAAAGGGGGAAAGGGAAGATAGGAGATGATTTTTGGTAGGATTTATTTTGTGACTAAACACATACATACTATATAAATTGGGATATTTTTGTTAGTGAAATAATTTTAATTCCTAAAATGGTACCTACCAAGTACCAAAACCACCATATTTTTTAAAAAGCTGATATCATCATCACACTCTTCCATTTACAACATTAATCAAATGTCTATTTGAATAATTTAGATCCTTTCTTTATTTTGTTTATCTCTTAATGCTATCGTTTAATGATAAATTTTCATTTTTGTAATTTTTTTTTTTTATATATGTCGTATATCACTAGATGGTAACATTAAAAGTTAAGGGCCGATCTACCCCTTCTTTTATTTTACTGTTTCTAATCTATCATAATAATTATTAATCAATATATTTAAAATTCAGACATAACTCAGCACAGTAAGTTTATAACTGAAACATGTATGTTTCATTACATGCCTATTACATTGAGAAAAATATGTCATATCATTGAGATGAATGAATTTAAAATATTAATATTGATAGATTTTTATCCTCAAATTAATTTTTGAGTTGAGTTATGTTCATAAATTTTAACATGATATCAGAGTTAACAGACTAAATAAAAGGCCAATAGCAAGTATTTTTTTTAAAAATATTTCATATCGGATTACATGAATGAATGAAATTAAAATATGAACATTTGATAATCCTCTTTTTTCAAACTAATTTTCGATTGAGTTAAATCCATAAATTTGTAAGTCTTACAAGTTCGTTATTTCATATAGAGCATAAAAAAAAGGTTTTATTTTATTTTATTATTTGTACATGCGCGACATATATTCAATGGAAAGACAAAAGGCAAATTTAAGATTAGGTTAATTGTAAATAATTTAATAGTATTTTTTAATTTAATAGGATATTATATTATTTTTTATTATTATTCAAAAATTAATCGGATAATATAATATATTTTATTGTTATGGTAGGATTCTTAGTTAATAGATTTATTAATTTAATTTTATAATTTAATAGTATTTTTTTATTGTAATAGGATAGTATAATATGTTGTCTTATTATAATACAATTTTTATAGAATTAAATTATGTATTTTTATTGTAATATTTTTTTTTATTTAAAAATTAATTGTAAAAATATTTTAATTTTATAATTTTATAATAAAAAATTAATTGTATAAATTAAGTGTCGTGTGTGTATATATATATTTATTCATTTTAATGAGAGATTATAATATGTTTTATAATTATAATAGGTTTCTTTATTTAATTTTATAATAATAAATTAAAATATTAATTTAATTAATTAATTAAATTAATAGGTTTATTACTTTAATAGTAGATTATGTTTTTATATTATAATAGGTTTCTTATGTTAATAATTTATTATTTTAATTTTATTATTTAATAATTATCGAGATATTTTAATTTTATAATTTAATAATAAAAAATTAATTGTAGAGATATTTTAATTTTATAATTTAATAATAAAAAATTAATTGTAGAGATTATGTTAATTGTAGATAATTTAATAGTGTTTTTTGATTTTAATATGATACTCTAATATATTTTCTTATTATAATATAATTATTATAAAATAATAATATATATTTTGATTGTAATATTATTTTTATTTAATAAATTTATTAATTTAATTTTATAATTTTAATATGAAGCAGCCACCATGCCACGCGGCGCGATGGAAATGTTGTTTAAACTTTATATATATATATATATATAATATATATATATATTATTTAAAAAAGAATACCACTTTGCAAGATATACTTATTTCTACTTTTTTTGTATTATGAGCTGAATAAAAAAAAAAATAAATTTTAAAATAGGAAAAAATTATTTTAATTATAAATTTTGACCAACCCAATCCGATGGAGCAAAAATTAACCCGACCCGCGGAACTTGAAAAGATAAGCAGATAAATCATAAATGCATGAATTAAACCGCGTTAAGAATAAGCAACGACTCATCGAGGAAATTCATAATCTCGTAACCGAACAGGAAGCCCTAAAAAGTTGAAAACGCGTTATTATATTATTATCTTTCCGCGATCCTCCGGAGGAAGGAAGAAGCAAAACCCAAGTCTCTGGTCTCAAAAAGACGTCGAAAGATGGTGTTTTACTTCAAAGCCCGACCAGAAGCCGGTGATTACACCATTTTCATGGGTCTCGATAAGTACGAGAACGAGGAACTCATCAAATACGGCTTCCCCGAAGACATTTGGTATTTTCTTTTAAAAATTTCAATTTCCACTTTTTTTTTTTGGTTTCATATTAGTTTAATCGAGAATTCAATTTTTATTTTGTAAAAATTGATAATTTCTTAAATTTATTGTTAGGTTTCATGTCGATAAAATGTCATCGGCTCATGTGTATTTGAGATTACACAGAGGCCAAACTATTGATGATATTAGTGAAGGTGTATTGGAAGATTGTGCTCAGCTTGTCAAAGCTAATTCCATTCAAGGCAAATTTTATTTACCCAATTACCCATTTTATTTATTTTACCATTCTATGATTTTTTTTTTTTAATTTTTTTTTGGTAGTCTAGCTTTAGCAAGTAGCTTTTACTAGTCTTCAAGGGCGTGGTTTGGTGGTGTAGGGCTCAAGATCTAACCTCCAGGTCATGGGTTCAAATTAAGATGGTGCATTTCTTGTAAGAGCTTGAGGCACTCAGGAGTTTTACTTACTCCGCTTAAGCACATGTCGTATGGTTTGGCTGTGGGGTTTACAACGTTTCCAAAAAAATGCAGCTTTTAACGCCCTCAATGGGGTGTGACTTGGTGGCAAAGGGCCTAGGACTTGATTGTTAGGTCTTGGATTCGAGTCGGGGAATATTTCTTGTAAGAGCCTGAGGTAGCCGTGGTTTTAACTGTTCCGTTTAAGCCCGAGTTGGGTGGTTTGACAGTGGAAATTCTAACGTTTTCAAAAAAAATAGCTTTTACCTTTTTAATATAAATTTGAATTGTTATGTTACTCTCACGATCATTGAGTTTATAATTATGTTTGGGATTGATGTGTTTGTGGACGTTAGCTAATGAGTAAAAGTGGGTGTTTTCTAAACATTTTAGATGCTATGTTGTCAGAGTTAGATTGAAACACGAGTCCCAGATGGGTAAATGTTATCTCAGTGGCTCTTGAGATATAGAGAATGTGGTAATGGGAAGAAAATGTGAATGTGTAATAGTGCATAAACTGTGTTAAGAGTTATGACCTGTTTGTTTGATGTTGGTGGATTGTGTGGCAGGTAACAAGGTGAATAACATTGATGTTGTTTATACTCCTTGGGGAAATTTGAAGAAAACTGCTTCCATGGATGTTGGCCAAGTTGGTTTCCACAATTCAAAGATGGTGAGCTACTTTGTCTTGTGTTTTATGTGTTCGTCTTGTGTTTATACAAGAGTTCTAAGTTGTGAGAGTTGGTTGAGTGTGTTAGTGGATAGATTGATGTTTGTCTTATGTTGATGCTTTATATAGGTTCGGACAGTGAAAGTGGAGAAGAGAATAAATGAGATAGTTAACAGGCTGAACAAAACAAAGGTGGAAAGGACACCTGATTTGAAAGGCAAATACTGATCCCAGCATCATTTGTTAAGTCTTGGGTTTTGATTGCTTCTCATATAACTTTTGGGTGTTTTCTATCAATTGTCCTCATAATGTTCTTCTTTTTACTGCCGATCCCTTTTGTTTCTGTTTGCTCGTGGTCATGTCTTTATGGTGGATTGCTGCAGCTGAAAGAGAAGCAGCAAATGCTGCAGAAAGAGCTGAGAGAAAACTTCAGCAGAGAGATAAGGTGAGTTATTTATCTTTTAATAATTCCTCCACACAACCCCCACCCCCTCCCAATTTTCCCTTTTAGGCCAGTTGGATATTGATAATATCAAGAGATATTTCAATTCATGACGCATCCATATACACAGACAGAAGTTTTAAACTCATATGGTATTGACAACTGAGGTTAGCCATCTAATAAGTTGTAGCACATATGCCATTGAGAAACTGCATCAATACCATTGTTTTTTAATCTACAGGCATCTAATTGCTTAGTCAAACACACCGCTGCATTTTTAATGACATTAATTAACGTGTTTGATATTGTTAACAAGTTGAGGCTGGCGTTTGAGTTTCTAGATATGCCATATGTTTGCCATTTGCCATTTTTAATGGTTTGATAAGTATGAAGAACACTTTGACCTATATCTTCTTCTAGACAAAACTTATTGATGATATATCATCATAGGCATCTGAATTGTTATTCACAACTCCAATCCAATGTCAGATCATCAGATGCTTTCTTCTCTGACTTATTGCCATATAAAACTTTTTGGTTGCTTCAAGTTTCCTCGGAGATGAATTTCCAAATTTCAAATGAGACTACAGCAGTCCTTTTAATTTCATGCACTTGATGATAAGTTAATTATTCTCCCTAATCTCTGCTGCACCCACATTAATAATTAGAACAAATAATCTTGTGAAGAGTAGAGATTATAGTTTGCTAACTATAGGTGTCTCTCTTTTCCCTTAGTTCAGACTCTCTGTCTCTCCCATTATATTATGTCTTCCTTGAGTTTGCTGTGTATGGAACTTGCACCGCAAGGAATTTGGGGCTAGGGGTGTGTCAAGTACTTGGTTTGAACAAGTCCAAGTCTGGGTGGAAACTATCTACTGATTTGGAAACATACAGGGAAAATTTCTCAGAACAAAAAAAAAAAAAAAAGGAAAATCATGTCCTATATAATGTAATTTTTCAAAAGATGCATCTGTAATGGGTAAGTTCATACCAGCTGCTGTTCCTTCTATTTAATGAACTCAAGCTCAAGTGCACACTTGAGTTTTGACTTTTGAAAATGCATGTGTCTGGTCATTTTCTGTACTATGGAGAACTATTCACAGAATTATTGAAGCTATGCTGTGCTTTGCTTGTGTACTTAGCTTCCTTGTTTATTATGAGAAAACAATGAACTGCTTTTCCTTGTATGTGCATGTAGATTAGCTGTTGAATCTTGCATTCTTTTAGCAACATTGATATGTGCACAACATTTTGCACAGCCATGTGTGTTTGGAAAAGCACAAAGGCAAAAAGGGAATACGTTTTTTCCAAGTACACATGGTTATGCTTGTGCAAACATCATTTTTATTCTTTTAGTACTCAAAGAAAATCTCTTAATGTGTCTCGTTGCAGAAACGGCGTGAGGAGATGGAAAAACTTGAGAAGGAGAGGCAAGCAGAGGTGAGGAGCTACAAGGGACTGATGGTTGCCAAAAACATGACATCCAACAAACAGATTGCATCAGAAAGCAAGTCCTTGCAGGAAATGGAAGAGGACTTCATGTAAGAATAGAGCCTATTAACTGTTGAGTAAGCAGCTAAACTTGCTGTCTTAGAAAGAGAGTTTTCCATTCAGTTTGTGTACGTTATCTTCCCTCAGTAATAAATCACCTCAGTCCCAAATCTATTACTCGAGGATTTTGGTGACAAATATACATGCTCAACCTCGAGGAGAGGGTGGAACTGAGGGGCATCCAGAGGGAAGATGAACTTTCGTTATAGTGCCCATATGTTGTAATTTGATAATGACGAAACATCATGGTTGATGGATGATATACCTGTGTTTCTGTTGTCTGATTTGATTAGCAAATTGATCTTGCCATGGTTGAATGATGAATGTGAAGCATTTTTGTTAATTCGAAATCGAGGATTGTAAGCAATGGGAAATTAGGGACAATAGTTTTTGTTTTCAGTTGGGTTGTTAATTAGTCTTTATCTATAATTTCGTCTTAAGAAGTGATTAATGTGTTTTTCTTTTTCCCCCTCTTCTTGAGGGGCTATCTGAGTAGTTACCTTTTCAAAGGGTGTCTTGAGGGGCTACCTTAAAGTTTATTAGAAATATATGGTAAGGTTATAGAAATATTGTCCTCAATTTAGGAAGTCAGAGATTTTTTTAAATTAGGAAAAATGCATATTTTAATATAATATTGTTGGTCTTTTATATATTGAAATATGTGTTTTTTTTTTTTTATCTTTTAGCGAAGTTAATCATATAAAATCCAAAATGAACATATAATAAAAGGTTAAAATTTCTTAACTAGTGAAGGAAGGTGTATTCAATCTAGTGTATAAGATTTTTTGCATTTTAAAAGTTGATGGGTATTTAATTATGATTTTTTTAAAAAAAAAATCTTTAAAATCTTGTTGTATTTATTTAAAATTAAAAAATGTATTCAAAAGTCATTATTAAAGATTTCATTCAATGAAAGATTGTGGAGGATCTTAAGTGTTTTATATAAATAAATAAATAAATAAATTATGTGAAATATGTTCTCTAACTAAAAGATTTGATAAATCACTATTGTCTCTTATGAACGGTAGAGGTGTTCACGTGTAACATCTCCTCCTCTCGGAGATGTTATCGGCAGACGATATGTTATTCTATTACCCTTAGCCTCTAACTAACTGACTGACTATTTGAATTCTACTATTTTTCTAGTTATTTGACAAACAAGAACCACACACTTATACTAGAGGGCTACTTGCTCAACTTAATTTCATTAAGTAACATTTGTTCTTTACAACTCTGAACTTGCTATGCTAAACTCTAGTAATTTCGACTATGACAACCTTAAGTAACGACTCTCATACAATTTATACATGACTTGTACTTTAGCTCTTACGAAATTGACTTTGATTGATCTATATACCTCAGACCTGACTAATGTGTGGACCCAATAATCCTAGTAACTGCTATCAGTATCCATCTTCTCGAACTCATCCTCTGAGTAAATCTGCAAAATAGAAAACATTATAGAGTGGGAGGGGGTTAGATCGTTTGAACGACCTAGTGAGTGGATAGTTTAAAACGAGAACTAAAATGCTTTATGAAAAAAATTTATTTTTTGAAATCAAAATCATTTCATTTTATAAGAAAACTAATCTTTTCTGAAAAATCTTTTTTTTTTTGCTTCTGAAAACAAATCTCTTTCTACAAAAATTTTCTAGAAACTTCTTTCTTTTTCCAAATTTGTAGATCTATTTCTGAAACACTTTCATAAAACTGTTGTTTCTGAAAATCTTAAAATCTCATCTGGAAAACAATTGACGTATGTGGGCGTTACGTATCGCCGTTCCCCCACACGTCTAACTAGTGCCTTGGGGCATTACGTCTCGCCGTCCCCCAAGTCACTGAACTAGAGACATGAGCGCTAATCAATGATGTCATCATGGGCCTAAAACTAGGATCTATGGGCGTCATATAGTACCGTCCCTCTAGTCCTGAAACTACATGTGCACATGTCTACTGTATCCGTCAATTCTAAAAGTCTATGAGATTGGGTTTTTCCCCCAATCTATAAAGAGTCATAAAAGAAATCATCTCAAAATATCAAAAACATGATAACATTTCTCAACTGGTCCAAAAATATTTTTAACTCTTGAATATATTTTGGCAACTTGGTCTCATCTCAAAGTATAACTTAAACATAAATAAATTCATTTAACTTTATTAAATCAATAAAAC
>SKCR01045871.1:0-46044 GCA_019454045.1 Zanthoxylum bungeanum
AATGGTAACATAAAAACTGCATTCATAATCCTTAAAAATCATACAAGACTGCACTAAGAACCCACACAAAAACTCGGAACAGTCCGTTGAAACGTCAAAACAGGTGACATGAACAGTGAGCAGCAAAACAGAGGCCGAACAGTAGCAGAACGGAGTTCGAACAGCAAGCAAAACAGCAAAGCAGTGAGCTAGGACGCTAAACCAGTGAACCAGAGAAGTTGAGGAGCTGTACCCTTCCGACGTCCGTGAAACGCAAGCCTGAAAGTTGGCAAAAAGGTTAGACCTGAGGGTATCTTTCACACACTCATTTTTTTTTTTTTTTTTTTACTTTATTATTTATTGAGTATTGCTTGCATGATTGTCATGTTGAAATGCATGTTGTGGCTCTTGAGTAGATAAATATGCATGAATTATGAGATGTTGTATGTTGTGGCAGTAGAATAAAATGAGAGATGTGTCAACTCTCGCGGTATATCGGATGGAAACCCGGACATAAATTTCATAGCCGATTCCGAATGGACGGTAGTGTGATCTGTACTCGGGATACAACTCCACGTACCGCTTGAGTAAACGGCACCCTCTTTTATTTTGTGTTGCTTTGGTTTATTTATTTTTCGTCACTTGAATTCTGCATGTTGCTTATTTATTCATGATTCAATCGAGCGCATGGGCTTAGTAAGTGGAATGAAAGATCCCCTATGGGGAGGGGTTAAAGCCCTTTACCACGATGTTTTGCCGCGCCGGTTGATGTGTGTTCGGTTGAATGCAAGATACGTTCAATCGGACATACCAAGTTTGATATTATTGCTTTTAATTATTTGTATGCATGATTCAATCGAGCGTATGGTCTTAGTAAGTGGAATGAAAGATCCCATATGGGGAGGGGTTAAAGCCCTTTACCACGATGCTTTACCGCGCCGGTTGATGTATGTTCGGTTGAATGCAAGATACGTTTAATCGGACATACTGAGCTTGACATTATTGTCTTTATTCTTTGTGTTGCATGCATCAGGTCTGGTTCCGTTCGAACGCGTTCTCGAACGCTACACGAACGCGAACCTTCTGTTTACCGTTCGAACACGTTCTCAAACGCTACGCGAATGCACACGCACTTTCTTAGTCTCATCATGCATCAGGTCTGGTTCCGTTCGAACGTGTTCTCGAACGATATACGAACGTGAACCTTCTGTTTACCGTTCGAACACGTTCTCGAACTCTACGCGAACGCACACACACTTTCTTAGTCTTATCATGCATCGGGTCTGGTTCCGTTCGAACGCGTTCTCAACGCTATACGAACGCGAACCTTCTGTTTACCGTTAGAACGCGTTTTCAAACGCTACGCGAACGCGCACCCACTGAACTGAGTCCTTTTCATCAGATTTCATACATAGTTTTCCTAGTAGCTATCCCCACATGTATGAATAATGTGTTTAATGTATTACGATTCATATACCTATGTCATGATAACATTTGAGTATTATTTCTTGTGGTATATCGGATGGAAACCCAGACAAATTCCGTAGCCGATTCTGAATGGACGGTAGTACGGTCTGTACTTGGATACAATTCCACGTACCACTTGAGAAGGTGCTCACATGTGTGCTTGTGTGGTTAGTATGTGTGCTTGTGTTTTCTTGAATATAATATGCCAGTGAAGTTGTATGTTGTCGCTCATTTGATGTACTTTCAAGCATGCAATCTTAGATGTGAAATATATGTAAACTTAGGTGTAAGTTTTATTTTGTATATATGAATTTAGAAGCATGATACTCTTAGAAATAAGTGCTACTTAAGCCTGATTAAATCATTACATAAATCCTTTCATTACAAGTGGCATAAGTAAGGGACCATTCCGAACCCAACGGTTTGAGGTCTTCCCTTGCGAGGGGTGAGTGCGGCCTTAAATCTCATTTTCCCGGTTCACACCGGGTGGCGACTCCATTATTCTCCGGTTTAGTCCCCCGTGGCTACTCCGTACTCCCGAACGGGCCGCGAGCCCGGGACAGCATGTGTCGCCCAGTTTCTGTGTTCCCACAGTTTGTCGACTCCACTGGGGATAGAAAATCGGCCCCGAAATATTGTCTTGTGATGTTTGGATTTATGTTTTAATTGACCGTGTCTATAATGGATAAAGTGAGGGTTTAATCAAAGGCATTTTGAGGCTAGGTAATGGTTTGGTGTCTTCCTTCATTCACTACCTTTCTAGAAGGAAAAGCTGTGAAGGCACCTAGATAGCCAGCTACTCGTAGCCTATTGTGATGGACTAATTTGGAGGACTCTTGTTTATTCCTGACACCAAGCGATAAGAGCCTAAGAGGCTTGGGTATTTAAGTGAGCCTCGCTCCACCTTCCCTCTGGGGAATCTACAACGGGAAATCCATTTGACAGTCCGTCACACACCATAGCTCATTGGCACGTACCTTAGTGTATAAAAAAAGGGTGCGCTCACTTGGTTGCTCGAACCCTTGAGTGGGGAGACCTAGTTGTGGGTCTCCTTCGCCGGTGAGAGCCTTTGCCTATACTCTTGCTAACCCACCCATAGACCGGGTTGGCTAAAGTAACAATTATTTCCTTGAATATGTGCTTGTGGACCATCCTCATTTGGATGCAGTGGGACTATTGTCAGAAATGCGGACTTGCTGGGCCATTTAAACTGGGGCGAGTTCGTACCTTATGACTATTAGGCCCGAAGCTTCTGAAATGTTGATGGGCCATTATGTAGAAATTATTACGTTATGTTTGCATCATCTTTCTTCTATGCTTGTGTTTGGGAAACATCGTCGTTTGGATCCATTTGGACCATTTGTCATGGGATATGGGCTTGTTGGGCCATTTAAATTGGGACAAGAATGTTTTCATGACTATTGGGCCAAAGGCGTCTAAGTGTTGATGGGCCACTTTGTGCTTGTGTTCGGAACATTACCATTTGGACTTAGTTGGGCTCCTTGTCATAAGATGTGAACTCGTTGGGCCATTTAAACTGGGATGGGTTTACTCCTGTGACAATTAGCCCGAAAGATTCTAAATGGTAACGGGCCGATTTGTTTGAAAATTTTAATTGATTTAATATGTTATATATGTTACATGCATCTCGTGCACCTCATACATACATATATCATGTTAACACCATCTATGTCTCAAAAAGACATCATAGATACCGTTTGGGTTAGAGAAGGGACAAGACTCACTAAAAGAACAAGTATGAATGAATCCGATAATGAGGTGTCCCGTATGGATCGGTTAGAGAACGGTCTCGCCAAGATCACTGAACAGTTTCAAGCTTTGACTACTGCTATGGCTGGTATAGCTGGGTCTCGTGCCGGGGTTAATTCTGGGGATGTGAGGCAAGAGGAATCTCCGAACAGATTGGGGGATGATACCCCCGCTTTTGAGGATGATATGGCAGAGTATGCAGCAGGCAGAGTATCTGGGTCTCAGACAGAGTTACAGATACTTCGGGATCAGGTTGAGTCGGTTACCCGCAAGATGAGGGGTAAGAATGAGGATTTGCTAGATTATGACACACTGACTTTCGAGGAACAGTTGTCGGCACAGTTCACGATGCCTGATATGGCTAAGTTTAACGGGAATGGGGATCCAAGGGTGCATCTCCGACAGTTTGTATCAGTCATGAGTTCAGTTGGCTTATCTCAGCGCCAAGTGCAGAAAATGTTTGGAATGTTGCTTGAAGGAGCTCCTGTGGTGTGGTACCACAGTTTGGAGAAGAAAGTGAAGGAATATTGGAGAGAGTTGGCTGATACCTTCCTAAAACAGTATGTCACTGACCTAGAGATCGATCTGTCACTCCGTGATCTAGAGAATGTTAAGCAGAAAGCGGAGGAGAGTTTTAAGGAGTATGTGGACCGGTGGAGGGGTCAGTTATTGAAGATGCAGACTAGGCCTCGGACGGAGAAGATCAGATTAAATGATTATCAAGGGCACCAAGCCCTCCATTTACAGCAAGTTGAGGAGGATGACCTCCATGATTGCAGACTTTCGGCAGTTGAGGGAAACTGTCATGGATATTGAGGAAGAAGAGGCCGAGAATAGAAAATTCTATGGTTTGAACAAGAGGCCCATTGGGGGAACATCGGGAGCAAAGCCCGTTTCTGCTGAGATTGCCGCTATCCGGAACCGGCAGTTTTCCAACTTGGGAAGGCCCCTGTCCAAGGTGCTAGAGAAATTGAAGTGGCAATGGCTCTTAAAACCCTCAGAAGCCAAACCATTACCCAATCCCCTACCACCACATTATAACCTAAGCCTTTACTGTCACTTTCACCAACAAAATGGCCATCACTGACAATTGCGCCCGACTCCGCCATGAAATCCAAGACCTGATAGACTCCAAGAAAATACCTGACCCAGAAACTTAACAGCCTGACACACACAGAAACCCCTTAGCCAATTACCGCGCCGTACCACAACCAGCCTATATGATCAATTCTGGCCTCCCAGAAAACCTTGTCCTGAAATCCTTTCACCCTCAAGCCTTTTGCCTGGGAATCTGGGATAGTACTAGTGAAGATGAGTTTGAGCAGGAAAAAAACTTTTGGCTTGATTTCTCTAGCAGTGATGAGGAAGAAGTAAGGGGAATGACGCGCAGTGGTCGCTTCTACAATGATATGGCGGAAAAGGGTAATGAAGTTTTGACAGATGGTAGAGAAGTGGTTGAGACTGCAGAAAATACTGAATGGGATATAGTGTTGAGGCAATTGAGGAAGACTATAGCACAAGTGAGTATCTGGGAACTGTTATGTGCATCTCGGGAGCATAGGCAGGCTATGGTTGAGGCCTTGAGCAAGATTGTGGTTCCGGAAGACGCCAACACTGCAATGTTTGTTGGGTCGGTTCAGAAAGAAGATTTGCAGATATCTTTTTCTGAGGATGAACTCCCGGCGGAGGGAAGAAATCATAATAGGCCTCTATTTATCAGGGCCGAAGTGAGGGGCAAGAAAACTTCATGTGTAATGGTGGATGACGGTTCGTCCATCAATGTGTGCCCGTTGAAAATTATGGCAAGATTGGGTATGAAAGCAACAGACTTGGACCCCTCCAGTATGACTATTAAGGCTATGATGACAGTAAAAGGGAGTTGAGGGTACTTTTGTGGCTATGGTCAAGGTAGGGCCAATTGAAGATGAGGTTGAGTTCACAGTGCTGGACATCCCAGCCAATTTTGCATTATTGTTGGGAAGGCCTTGGTTTCACAAACTTGGGGGCGTGCCTTCCACTTTGCATCAGATGATCAAGTTCCCGTATGAGGGAGAAGTTGTTACCATCCGGGCTGAGTTAGATAATGTCGTGGCTGCCTTGGAGGTACAACCTTTCATGAGGTTTCAGATGTCAGCTACTTTTGAGGTGTGGGTGGATCCTAGGGTGGCTAGGATTATGGAGAAAATGAAGTTTGAGCCGGGTAAAGGTTCAAAATTGCCAGATTTCAGAGGACAGACCACTCGGAAAGGTTTGGGGTATAGATCTGATGAAGAAAAGCCAAAGGTCAAGAAAAAGGGCATGAAACTGATGGAATGTTTTGTGAAAGCTTCAGGATATCAAAGGGAGCCTGAACCTGTGGAAGTTAATGGGATTTTGGTGCCTGGATTTGAGATCTTCCAGGATTTGTTGGGTGAGAAACCGCTGACTAAGAAGCGTGGAAGCAGAGAATTGGGAAGAATAATGATGAAGTTGGAGAGCCTGACTCTGGGGAGAGGATGAAAAGCCTGAGGAAGACCTGATTGCAGAGGAAGAAGTGTCTATAGATGATGAAGACATTTACCTTCCTTTGTTTTGAATGTACTTCCGCATTATCCAATAATAAAGACATTTCTTTTGCTTACTTGCCTGAGTCATTTCCATTTACTCTGCACGAATCAAGCATATTTGATATCAGTTCGGCCAGAACTACTGCATTTAACTTGGGTACGCTTGAGAACCCAAAGGAAATTCTGATTGCAAGTGAAGTTACCTCTGAAGAGAGGGAGAAACTAGAAGAAGTGTTGGTCAGATATGCCAAAGTGTTTGCTTGGTCCTATGAGGACATGCCCGGGGTAGACAAAACGGCCCAAACGCACAATACCAACGTATCCAAATATCAGGTCAGTAAAACAGAAACTCCGACGGATGAGACCAGAATGGGCTGAGAAAGTCAGAGAAGAAGTTAAGAAATAGATAGATGTGGGGTTCCTGGAAGTAGTAAAGTATCATGAGTGGTTGGCTAATATAGTGTCGGTGCCGAAGAAAGACGAGAAGGTCAGAATGTGTGTAGACTACAGAGATCTCAACAAGGCTTGTCCGAAGATGATTTTCCTCTACCGCATATAGATGTTCTGGTTGATAATGCGGCTTTATCTGCTATGTATTCATTTGCAGATGGATTTTCAGGTTACAATCAGGTTCTCATGGCTGAAGAAGACAAACTTAAGACTGCATTTGTTACTGAGTGGGGTATTTATTGCTACAAGGTTATGCCGTTTGGGCTTAAGAATGCGGGGGCTACTTATCAGCGGATGGCCACTACACTTTTCCACGACTTGATGCACAAAGAGATTGAGGTGTATGTAGATGACATGATGGTGAAATCAGAGACCAGGGTTGGGCATATTGAAGCACTGGAGAGGTTTCTTCAGAGAGTTGACAGATACAACCTGCGGCTAAACCCTAAGAAATGTGTGTTTGGGGTGACATCAGGGAAATTGCTTGGTCATACGGTGGGAATGGGCGAAATAGAGGTAGACTCCGAAAAGATCAAGGCAATCACAGAAATGCCTGCACCGAAGATAGAGAAAGAAGTCAGAGCATTCTTAGGAAAAATTCAGTACATCAGTCGGTTCATCGCCAGTTAACGTCAGTATGTGAACCTATCTTCAAACTGTTGAGAAAAGATCAGCCAGTGAGATGGAATGAACAATGTCAGACAGCAGCTTCGACAAAATCAGAGAGTACTTGGTAAAGCCTCATGTATTGAAACCTCGAGACCGGGCAGACCTTTGATATTGTATTTGGCTATAGAATCAGAAGCACTGGGGCTATGATGGTACAGGCAGATGAGACAGGGGTGGAACATGCAGTTTACTATATGAGTAAGAAGATGCTCCCGTATGAGGCTCGATATCAGGAAGTTGAGAAGATCTGTCTTGCAGTGGTATGGGCTTCGAAAGTTGCGACATTACTTCCAATCATACAAGATCCAGGTAGTGGCAAAGGAGAATCCTCTAAAATATCTTCATTCGGTGCCGTCGCTAGTGGGAAAATTGGGCAGATGGTTGGTATTGCTGACAGAGTTTGACATTGAGTATCTCACCTCCAAAGTGATCAAAGGGCGAGCAGTAGCAGAGTTTCTGGCAATGCAACCTGTTGGGGGGATCAGTATAAGTTTGAATTCCAGATGAAGAGATCAAGCAAATAACAGTCCAGAGATGGAAGATGTATTTTGACGGAGCAGTGAATTACAAGGGAGCCGGAATTGGGATCGTGATAGTGACCCCCGATGGAGAGACTTTGCCTTTAGCAAATAGGTTGACATTCAGAGTGACTAATAACATGGCCGAGTATGAAGCATGCGCTTTCGGTTTGACAGCATTGATAGCCTTGAAGGCCGGGAGTGTGGAAGTCTACGGAGATTCTATGTTGGTGGTCCAGCAGATACGAGGAGAATGGGAATTGAAAGAAGAACGGTTGAAACCTTACCTTTTTCACCTCAGAAAGTTGGCACAGGTTATCCCCGAGTGTAAGTTTCAGCACTTACAAGAGAAAAGAATCAGATGGCAGATGCATTGGCTACACTTGCAGCAACTTGGGAAAATCCAAAAAAGTTAGTGATGTGACCGTTGATACTGACAACAATGAGCATACATGTTTATGAGATAGAAAGAATTCTGGAAGTTGAGGTCGACGACGGTAAACCTTGATATTATGACATTCAGAGGTATCTGGAACATGGCGAACTCCCGGAAGGGGCAGGCAGAAAAGACAGAATAGTCATTCAGAAGTTAGTTTCCCAGTATGTGGTTTTGAAAGGGGAACTGTACAAGAGACAGGCAAACGGTATTCAATTGAAGTGTTTGAGAAAAGAAGAAGCTCAGCATGTAATGGAAGAAATACACGCCGGGGTATGTGGTCCGCACATGAACGGGTTGAATCTGTCCCGCAAGATAGTGAGACAAGGTTTTTATTGGTCAACCATGGAACAGATTGCGCGAAGATGGTGAAGCACTGTCATGATTGTCAAGCACATGGTAATTTGAATCACTTACCACACACAGAGTTACACGGGCTGTCAGAGCCGTGGCCTTTCTCAGCATGGGGAATTGATATGATTGGAGAAATTCGACCGAATGCATCGAATGGCATCGCTATATAGTAGTGACAGTAGATTACTTCTTCGAAGTGGGTGGAAGCCGAATCATTCCGCAATGTTACAGCAAACAGATGGCAAAGTTTATAGCTCGGAACCTCATTTGTCGGTATGGTATGCCGCATCATGTAGTGACAGACAACGGAGTTCAGTTTCAAGGAGAGACGAAGGCAATGTTGCAGAGGTACGGATAGGCCACCACAAGTCATCACCGTACAGGCGCAGGCAAATGGAGCAGTTGAGGCAGCCAACAAGACCATAAAGACGATTTTAGCCAAGATGACAGAGAACTGCAGAGATTGGGCCGAGAAACTACCATATGCTCTGTGGGGGCACAGAACATCAGTAAGGACAGCAACAAGGGCCACACCTTACTCTTTGGTCTATGGAATGGAAGCAGTGTTACCAGTAGAAGTGGAAATACAGTCTATGAGGGTATTAGCAGAGGCAGAATTACCGGAACATGAGTGGGTCGCACAGAGGTTCGATCAGTTAGCACTATTGGATGAGAAGAGAACTAAGTCTTTGTATCACATGCAGTTGTATCAGAAGAGACTAGCCCGAGCATTCAACAAGAAAGTACGTCCCACCAAGATCAGAGAAGGTGATTTGGTACTTAAGTAGTCGAGGCCGTCGACGACAGATCCGAGAGGAAAATTCAGACCAAACTGGGAAGGACCTTACATAGTGCAGAAGGTAATGGGAAATAGAGCAGTGAAGCTATCAGACTTGGAGGGGAACGAGTTCACCGAGCCGATCAACGTAGACAGATTGAAGCAATAATTTGCCTGAGGGAGAGATGACCGAACAGTCACCACGGGAATTAGCAGAAGACATAACCCAACGGAATAAGAAAATCATTCATGCATACACGTAACATTGCATTCTCTTCGTGTTTGTTTTTGTTTTGTGTTCGCAGGTTCGAAGAAAGAAGAAAGCGGCAGAAATGAGCCAAGCAGCGTCAGCGCAATTTCAGTTTTTGGGATGAGTCCCAAGGGGCGAGGCCCATATCAGTTCGAGGGCGAGGTCCCTATGGTCAGCGGTGTTGGGTCGAGGTGCCCAGGGTCGAGGTGCCCCCGTTGTCAGTTGTAGTTCCGGGTCGAGGTGCCCAGGGTCGAGGTCTCCACTACATCATCAGTTCGAGGGCGAGGTCCCTATGATCAGCGGTGTTGGGTCGAGGTGCCCAGTGTCGAGGTTCCCCGTTGTCAGTTGTAGTTCCGGGTCGAGGTGCCAGGGTCGAGGTACCCACTACATCATCAGTTCGAGGGCGAGGTCCTTATAGTCAGCGGTGTTGGGTCGAGGTGCCCAGGGTCGAGGTGCCCCCGCTGTCAGTTGTAGTTCCGGGTCGAGGTGCCCAGGGTCGAGGTGCCCACTACATCATCAGTTCGAGGGCGAGGTCCATATTGTCAATGGTATTCGAGGTCGAGGTGCCCCCGTTGTCGGTTGCAGTTATTGGGATGCGTCCCAGGATCGAGGTCCACTGCAGCACCAACTCAGCTCGAGGCAGCAGCCGAGCCAGGTAAGTGAAAATGCATCGCATAACTTTGATAGGATTGTTCAAAACCACACACTGCACAAGTCCCATCAAAGTAGGGGCGACTGTAGGCATTGCATTTTCGCATGTGAAACCCGATGATGAGTCTCAGTTGGAGGCACTACCTTTTTAGCTAAGGATATTGCGGGAAACGGAGGTCGGAAGAGGAAATTCAGAATAAGTACGTCATCAAGTTCATTTCACAAGTTCACTGTCTTCGTTAGTGCTGCGTTCGTTACTTCGTTCGAACGTCAGACAGATTGCGGACGTTCGTGTAGCGTTCGAATGGAGTCGGTATTTTCTGGTTTTGCTGCTAGCCTCGCACCCCACCCCAATTAGCCCCCCAAAGCCCATAAAACATATCCCAATTAATAAAACACAATTTAAAACACATGGGAAAATTAATTAAATATTAAATAAATAATTAAACCATTTACCAATTAATAAAACACAAAATATAATCATACCTCAAAAAAATAAATCAAATATATTAACTTCCTAACCAAACAAATCACATACTAAATTAAAAGGATGTCATGCCTAATTAAAATCAATCATAACAAATTAAATATTTTGTATTCCTAATCTAGCCAAGATTTGTCCCCCCTCAATCTTTGACTTTCCTTGCTCAAACACCAAATCATATCTCTCTTTAATGCCAAAATCCCTTCCTTGTGAGACAAGGTGAAGCCCTAGCCCTTCTCTATATAAACAACCCATAACCAAGGCATTAATCCCCCTAGCACACGCCAATCACAAGGATAAGTAACCAAAAAAAATATTCTTTTCATCTCCTCCACTCCATAGCCGAACACATCACCCTCCTTAACCCCTCCATAACCGAAAATAGCAAGCCTTTATATCTTCCTAAAGCCACTGAAACAAGCCCTATACAGCAGCCCTCCATCACCAAAAATTACAACCAAAAACCGAACTGCAGTGAACACAAAAACTGCACTGTTTTACACGCCCAAACAGCAGTAATCAACCCCTAAAACAGCAGCAAAATACACTTAAAACATTCCCTAAAAACCTTAAAGTAGTAACATAAAAAAACTGCACTCATATTAGCCCTCAAACAGCCCTTAAAATCCTCAAAATAGTAACATAAAAACTGCATTCATAATCCTTAAAATAATCACACAATACTGAGAAGTTGAGGAGCTGTACCCTTCCGACGTCCGTGAAACGCAAGCCTGAAAGTGGCAAAAAGGTTAGACCTGAGGGTATCTTTCACACTCATTTTTTTTTTTTTTTTTTTTTACTTGTATTATTTATTGAGTATTGCTTGCATGATTGTCATGTTGAAATGCATGTTGTGGCTCTTGAGTAGATAAATATGCATGAATTATGAGATGTTGTATGTTGTGGCAGTAGAATAAAAATGAGAGATGTGTCAACTCTCGCGGTATATCGGATGGAAACCCGGACATAAATTTCATAGCCGATTCCGAATGGACGGTAGTGTGATCTGTACTCGGGATACAACTCCACGTACCGCTTGAGTAAACGGCACCCTCTTTTGTTTTGTGTTGCTTTGGTTTATTTATTTTTCGTCACTTGAATTCTGCATGTTGCTTATTTATGCATGATTCAATCGAGCGCATGGACTTAGTAAGTGGAATGAAAGATCCCCTATGGGGAGGGGTTAAAGCCCTTTACCACGATGCTTTGCCGCGCCGGTTGATGTGTGTTCGGTTGAATGCAAGATACGTTCAATCGGGCATACCAAGTTTGATATTATTGCTTTTAATTCTTTGTATGCATGATTCAATCGAGCGCATGGGCTTAGTAAGTGGAATGAAAGATCCCCTATGGGGATGGGTTAAAGCTCTTTACCACGATGCTTTGCCGCGCCGGTTGATGTGTGTTCGGCTGAATGCAAGATACGTTCAATCGGGCATACCAAGTTTGATATTATTGCTTTTAATTCTTTGTTTGCATGATTCAATCGAGCGCATGGTCTTAGTAAGTGGAATGAAAGATCCCCTAATGGGAGGGGTTAAAGCCCTTTACCACGATGCTTTGCCGCGCCGGTTGATGTGTGTTCGGTTGAATGCAAGATACGTTTAATCGGACATACTGAGCTTGACATTGTTGTCTTTATTCTTTGTGTTGCATGCATCAGGTCTGGTTCCGTTCGAACGCGTTCTCGAACGCTACACGAATGCGAACATTCTGTTTACTGTTCGAACACGTTCTCAAACGCTACACGAACGCACACGCACTTTCTTAGTCTCATCATGCATCAGGTCTGGTTCCGTTCGAACGTGTTCTCGAACGCTATACGAATGCGAACCTTCTGTTTACCGTTCGAACGCGTCTCGAACTCTACGCGAACGCACACGCACTTTCCTAGTCTTATCATGCATCGGGTCTGGTTCAGTTCGAACGCGTTCTCGAACGCTATACGAACGCGAACCTTCTGTTTACCGTTAGAACGCGTTTTCAAACGCTACGCTAACGCGCACCCACTGAACTGAGTCTTTTTCATCAGATTTCATACATAGTTTTCCTAGTAGCTATCCCAACATGTATGAATACAATGTGTTTAATGTATTACGATTCATATACCTATGTCATGATAACATTTGAGTATTATTTCTTGTGGTATATCGGATGGAAACCCAGATATAAATTCCTTAGCCGATTCTGAATGGACGGTAGTACGGTCTGTACTTGGGATACAATCAATCCACGTACCACTTGAGAAGGTGCTCACATGTTGTGCTTGTGTGGTTAGTATGTGTGCTTGTGTTTTCTTGAATATAATATGCCAGTGAAGTTGTATGTTTGTCGCTCCTTTGATGTACTTTCAAGCATGCAATCTTAGATGTGAAATATATATAAACTTAGGTGTAAGTTTTATTTTGTACATATGATTTAGAAGCATGATACTCTTGGAAATAAGTGCTACTTAAGCCTGATTAAATTATTACATAAATCCTTTCATTACAAGTGGCATAAGTAAGGGACCATTCGAACCCAACGGTTTGAGGTCTTCCCTTGCGAGGGGCGAGTGCGGCCTTAAATCTCATTTTCCCGGTTCACACCGGGTCACACCGGTGGCGACTCATTATTCGCCGTTTTAGTCCCCTGTGGCTACTCCGTACTCCCGAACGGGCCGCGAGCCCGGGACAGCATGTGTCGTCCAGTTTCTGTGTTCACAGAACCCCTATCAGATATGGTTTGGTAGAATCCAAGTCTTGGGCATTTAAATATTTGGGGTTGAAATTGTTGGGGTCAAATCAGAGTGGCGCAGCGGAAGGAGCGCGGTTAGGGCGAAATCGTAGTTTAAAATTTTTAAACTTACGAATAAATTATTCAATATCAAATATTAATAATTCATTCATATTTCACCTAAACATATTTATTCGATATCATATAACGCATAAATAATATAAAAACATCGCGAAAATTTACGAAAACGTTTTTCCGCAAAATAGCATAAAACGCGTTTCCCGCCGAACCGACCGACCAATGCTCATGGGGACTGCCCAGGTCAGCCCCTAAAATATTTGGATAGTACGTAGGCTGCCTGAACAGTAACCAGTTCACTGTTTGGGCTGCCGTTACCCCGGTAACTCCTGTTTTTCACTTTCTTTTCGCGTATTTTCTCTTCGAAATAATTTTCGATAAATATTTTTATTTGGCAATTAAAATAAACTATTTATTCTAATTACTCAATAAATAAAAACTGAATTTTTATCAGAAAAATCAGATTTATCATTAATTGCAATAAGACCCCCAAAGTTTTACAATTTAATCATTTTAGTTTGTAATATGTCAATTACATATTTAATTGATTCCAAATCAATCCCAAAATAATTTTTTTAATTTACAACAAAACCAGAAACTTTTTCAGATTTGCGCAAACTGCCCAGTAATTTTCCAGAATTACAAAAACAGCCCAGAACTTTTATTATTGCAATTTGGCCCAATTTGTTCAAAACACATCAAGATCAAATCCATTTAATCCAAATTTGACATACATCAAATATACATCAAATTATAACATATATATGAAAAGCCCCAAAATTTGAGTGGGTTAAGAACCCTAATTTCATAAAATACTCAAATTGGGCAATTTACATTAAATTGATAAAATTCAATACTTTAATCTTTCAATTACCACACCAATCAAGTCTCACCATCATGAAATTAATCAAGAACAATTCTAGGTTAATTATGAATGGCTAATCAACTCTAGAATGGCAACTTTAATTTTCTAATTAATTAAATAAGCTTAATTACTCTTAATTAGCTTATTAATTAATCATACATGCTAAACACCTTCTTCCAACAAGTTCAAACCAATTTAATTACTATTTAAAGAGTAGAGAAAATTCTAAGCAATACATGTTAAGGCTTAGAAACATGGAAATAATTTTCTAGTTGAAGAAAGTTGGAAAATACTTAAAAAAATCCAATTTTCTTTAAGGTTTTTTTCTTTATTCTTCAAGTTTCTCTCAAACTTCCTTGTAATTATTTGGTAACTTGTTTTTGTTTGTTTAAAATGAAACAAAAATCTTTATATACTTTCAACATTTGGGCGTGAATGTCATGAAAAGTAATTCAAGATTTTTCATTTTCCAATTTGATAAGTTACTGTTTTAAAATGATCACCATCACCTTTACAAGTGTTACCAATAAAAACATGCCATTTCCAAGCATTAAAATACAAATCATGACTTAAGATATTTGTTACTTTAATTATTTTAATCATATAACATTTATATAATTAAATAATTAAATACAAATATCTTAAATATATGTATTATATTTATATTAAATAATTAAAATACATATATCAATCATATATGTTAAATATCACAATTTGATATTTAATTAATGTGTATTTAATAAAATCAAGAATTAAATACAAATACACATTAATTTCGGAAATGACGATTAGGTCCATATCGCATGTATTTTTCGTTTAACCGTTAAACGAGTTATAAATAATCAGTATTATTTATAACAGTTGCCCTAGTGCTCTACGAGTATATTTCATTAGTGAGACTCTCTAGATTCAGGCATATCTGTCACGAAATCTAATTTCGTGTCCATAATTCACCCACCCGTAAATTATGACGACCACGGATAAACTCGTTGAATCATACAGGTCGAGGTCACTGCATACGTATAATCCCTCCGTCACAGGTATCCTGATTATTCCAGAGATATAGATGAAAACGTCAAATCTCTATAAGAATAATCTCGTCGACGTATCAATTAGCAATCTCTAAATAACATTCGGAACTCACTTCCGAAGTATACTATGGCCATAGATTTAACAGATTGCTAATCACATTTGGACTACTTATGCTCTGTACACAGAACTGACGGATCCTTTCTTGATACTCACAGGATATCATGAGCATGAGTCCACACCCAACGAACAGGCGGAGGTCTGATCTAAATAGATCGGTGACGTGACTGCCATCTAAGTGTGGAGGATAACTCATATATCCACAGTGGTATCTCAAGTCAAAGAATCACTATGCTACTCAACCCGAGAAGATTCCTATTGACGTTGGTGTACCATCTATTAGGAAATCTTTGGTGAGTCGTTCAGTGTTTATCAAATAAACACATACACGTCTATACGAGTCTCCCAAGACTCATGGTTCATTGGGATAAACCATCGGACCAAGTCCGATATACGACATGTACTGGTCTCAACGGATTTTACTAACCGACCCGTGTCAGTAAATCTTGACCAGGAACTTAATTTAAGGATATACAACTTATAGTGACAATTCCCAATGTCAATTACAACTATGTTGTAACTGTGCACTACGTTGTAAATCCTGGGGTCTTTGTCTAATATATATACATATCACTAAACCAGATTTTTTTCATCTAATCGATCTAATCGAAATTAGATCGAATACATATATAAAAGAAAAGATGTGCTACCATTTAAATTAGTAATATTATGGAAAAAGGTATTGCTCGTATTCATGAATCGGACATAAATACGATCCGGATTGGCGCTCAGAGCACTAACCCTAACATTTCTCTCACTTGCTCTAGTGCCAATCCATGGTAATCATATACACATCCCAATGTGTAGACATACTCATGGCCCTCAAGAACTCACCTAGCGTTCAAGAGGTGGGTAACAACAAGTAGCCCGCTATGACATATTGAGTTTGTCCAACAAACACAATCATTTTCCTTAGTAAGCATCATTCATATTTTTGTAGAAACTAAGTTCTACATAAATATGACTCAGATGCCATATCAACATTGTGTTTAAGCTACTAAATTGTCTAAGTATTTATCATCAAATCCAAAATACTTTGTAGACACCGCAAAACACATACTAATAACAAACTTCTAATCTTCGAGGTCACTATGCAACTTCATAAGTCAATACTTCATAAGTTACAACTAACTCCACTCTTGCAGTGGAATCATCTGTGACACCCCCACTGCATCTTTTCTGACTCTTTATGACGTAGACTGTCTAACGTCATAATTAGACTCAAAACTAATCTAACCCTAATGGTTGCAGATTTATTCTCCATTAATTAGAAACTTGTTCTTATATATCAAAGATAATAAAGAACATGTTTCAATACTCATCTTATGGTCTAGAAATATCAAAAACTAACTGGTAACAATTACGATTAATTGATATATTCTAATCGCACTCAATATAGTATTCATTATGCCATCATCATATAATGCATAAAATTAATTAGACATTCTAATCATTATCTCTTTCGAAAAAAGGAATCATCTTTACGAAAGATGAATACTATACATAAGACACACACTAACTGTCAAACAGTTATACTAATTGTCATACAGATAGTCTTGTTGCGTCCATGAGCATCTCACAATTCTCTTAGTTTTATATCTTATATAAAACTTTATATCAAATATAATAAGACTACTCCCTCCACTGCTTTAAATGAGAAAATAAGACTGAGGTAAACCTTTTTACCTCATAAACATCCCATTATTACATTAATAATGACAATGTCATTATGATGTAAAATACTAGAAAGAAATTTGTACGCTCCAACTAACCCTTCAATCACATATGTATTCTCTATGCTTTGATAAAATCAGACAATCTGACTAATATCAAAATTAGAAAACACAAATTTCCAGAAAGCTCATATGAGTCTACAATAGGCTCTATAAGCTAATATACTAAATTGTAATATTAGCATAATACAAACTCCAGTGCCATTCCAAAATGAATTCTTCAAACTAAGACTCACAATGGATCTCTTATCTGAAGAAACCATTCAGAAATGCCACTTTGTATTCTTTAGCTAAAATATACAATTTAATATCATTATTAACCATCAGATCCTAAATTGTTCAATCAGTGCGACTAGAGACAAGTTTCCTCGAATCTATAATAGATTGCTGAGTATAAGTTTTCTCATTGTCATATATATAAAGGTCAAACCTTTAATAAGCTCACTGTGCTTTTGCTACGTAAACCATTTGTACATTTTATGAACGATTCATAATAAAAGCTCAATCAAGTTCCAACTTGATCGTAGTAAGCTATGAACAATCTTAGATCTATGGTATAATGCTAAATCCGGAATCGATATCAAATATCGTTTCCACTATAAGTTATAGGATAATTTTCTTCGATAAGAAAACAACAAAATCATTAAGTATCAAATACTTTGCTAATGATTCTGACATCCTATAGCACTTATATGGAAGTAATAAAAAGGTATTTTCATCTTATTAATTATTTAGTTCCATTTACAGTTTATCATCCCGTATTTGACTTCAATAAGTCAAGTCTTTTCTACAATAGTTAACATCCAATGTTACACACTAAGTAATAAACAATTTTATTACTCGAGATCGTAGAAAAGATATTCTATCAAATAGAATACAATATTCTATTAAATAAAATAAATGATAAACTTCTACTCGTACCTCCGATGTGCAAGTAATATCAATTATATAACCATTATTCAATAGATAGATTCAAATCTCAAACATTTCAAGATTCGAATTTTCTACTAATACATATCATATATGTAACTGTAGAAACTAATGGAACATTAATTAAAATGATGAATTAGTGTTACTGGAGCATAACCCCAAGAGTATTGAAACTAATTCGGTAACTCTCAATATCAAACGAATCAAATCATATAAGATCAATTTCTTCCATCAATCAATTCCATCAATATGGAATCGTGGAAGAATAATATTGATGTAAGAATTATATTCTTCGAATAACCTTAGAACTAATTGCCATAAATTCATATGTTTGATCGTATCAAACATCTTTGAACAATTCAAAGATTCACGATGAATTTTAAAGATACAATTTTCAAAACTTTAGATCAATATTTTGAACAAGTCAAAATATTATATCTGCTGTTTCATCAGAAACACGTAACTAAGTCACGACAGTTCATTGACTAAGTTACGAAGTAAAGAAACTATCTTAAGCAATTTTCAATTCATTAAATTACATACATCCAATGTATCAGTTTAATAAATTTTCTGGTCCAATGACAGTCATTGGTTAAATGAGATTTAGTCACTTTCCCGAATACAATATTCGTTAAATGGATAAGGATATGTGGTGTGATCTCATATCAGACCATCATTTACTATATGGAATAAGCATCCAATACTTAAGTGATAAAATCTCGTAGAATAATATTCTAAGTTATTTACTTAACCGAATAATTTTCTTAATGTTTATCTATTCGTAAATGACACTACTAGTCATTTTAAAATATGTAACAACTGTTTCCATAGAAAAAGTAACTATCAAATAGTCGCAAGTTCTGATATCAAATATTGAAACAATCATTCAACAATATTTTAAATAACTAGACGAGAGATCTGATATCCAATATCTACAATTGTCGTATTATGAAAATCAGTATTTTTCTATACACAACTATATGTTTCTTCTTTCTTTAGCTTTATTATTTACTTTCAAATTATTTACAACCTTTGCAAATAATCGAAAAACAAATAGTGTCTGACACGTGACCTCTGAATGTCACTAAAGCCAAGAAACATCATTATTAGATAAACAAATACCTAATGGGGTTTTCTTAATGCCAGTGAAGAATCTCGAGACGTGAACCAATTCATGTCAATCTTTACTGCATAAGAAACTATTATGTCTAGAATGATTATATCAATATCTATTCTAATCTAGAACCTATTCTAGAAAACTGAAACCATAATTAAAGTCAGAAAACATATATATAATATGCATGCAGTGGATAAAAGTTTAATTATATCAAACAAATAGAATAAGGAACAACATGAGCGACAATTTACATAATATTACACACCATATAAGTTAAGATTTTTAACTTAGCAGTGTCTCCCACTACTTTACGTAATACCGTAATCCCCAACGGAAATGAGAATTCAATAATTAAATTGAATTCCATAACGGGAAGTGGACCCCATGAATATTTTCGTCGACTCACAGCTTTGGCACGTTCTCGCCTACGTATATTCATTAGGTAGACAACTCATTGTCAATCACACTCACTGTGACTCATAGGTTCGGTCCTGATCGTTTCTCGTTATGACAGCTTTGGCACGTTCACAAGAGGCGTATCAAGTGAAACTTGTCAATGACAAACTCAAGCTACCGATGTAGTCCTGACAGCTTTGGCACGTTCAGGATTTCCATTTTCACTTAAATTTATCTCTTATCATATAAGTTCTACCGTCACAAATGAACTACCTTCAACTATAACTGCACAACTTTGGCACGTTACAGCCATAACATCATGAAAAAATTTACATCCGTATTGACAAGGCGGACGAAGAAACAAGTATTCATAATACTAGTCACTTTCTTAAAACCTTATTTAAATCGGGGACTTTCCAACAAAAGATGCTTTTACTTTATTTAATCAAATTAAATAAACACATGCATGTATAAATTAAATATTAAACTAAACATTGAATTTTAAAGGGCTATTCATATCGGGCGTCCAGGATCAGACTCGCTCTGATACCATTTTGTTGGGGTCAAATCAGAGTGGCGCAACAGAAGGAGCGCGGTTCGGGCTAAATCGTAGTTTAAAATTTTTAAACTTACGAATAAATTATTCAATATCAAATATTAATAATTCATTCATATTTCACCTAAACATATTTATTCGATATCATAAAACGACATAAATAATATAAAAACATCGCGAAAATTTTACGAAAATATTTTTCCGCAAAATAGCATAAAACACGTTTCCGGCCGAACCGACCGACCAATGCTCATGGGGACTGCCCAGGTCAGCCCCTAAAACATTTGGACAGTACGTAGGCTGCCTGAACAGTGACCAGTTCACTTTTGGGCTGCCGTTACCCGGTAACTCTGTTTTTCACCGTTTTCGCGTATTTTCACTCCGAAATAATTTCCGATAAATATTTTTCTTGCAAAATTAAAATAAACTAATTTATTCTAATTACTCAATAAATAAAAACTGAATTTTTATCAGAAAAATCAGATTTATCATTAATTGCAATAAGACCCCCAAGTTTTACAATTTAATCATTTTTTTTTGTAATATGTCAATTACATATTTAATTGATTCCAAATCAATCCCAAAATAAATTTTTTAATTTTGAAACAAAACCAGAAACTTTTTCAGATTTGCGCAAACTGCCCAGTAATTTTCCAGAATTACAAAACAGCCCAGAACTTTTATTAATTGCAATTTGGCCCAATTTGTTCAAAACACATCAAGATCAAATCCAATTAATCCCAAATTTGACATACATCAAATATACATCAAATTATAACATATATATGAAAAGCCTCAAATTTGAGTGGGTTAAGAACCCTAATTTCATAAAATACTCAAATTGGGCAATTTACATTAAATTGATAAAATTCAATACTTTAATCTTTCAATTACCACACCAATCAAGTCTCACCATCATGAAATTAATCAAGAACAATTCTAGGTTAATATGAATGGCTAATCAACTCTAGAATGGCAAATTTAATTTTCTAATTAATTAAATAAGTTTAATTACTCATAATTAGCTTATTAATTAATCATACATGCTAAACACCTTCCAACAAGTTTCAAACCAATTTAATTACATATTTAAAGAGTAGAGAAAATTTAAGCAATACGTGTTAAGGCTTAGAAACATGGTGTAGGAAACAGATGTTGACGACGCTGTTCTAGGCTCGCGGCCTAGTTGGGAGTACAGAATAGTCCGCGGGGGAACTAAACCGGAGATATAACATGGAGTCGCCACCCGGTGTGAACCGAGAAAATGTGATTTAAGGCCGCACTCACCCCTCGCAAGGGAAGACCTCAAACCGTTGGGTTCGGAATGGTCCTTTACTTATGCCATTTGTAATGAAATAATTTGTGCAATAATATAACCAAGTCTTATGCAGTACATGCAAAATAATTCAAATGACATACAAGTTTGCATACCCATAAACATTAATGGAAACAATGGAAGCATGTTACATTAAAGAGTACAAGATGCGGAAATGAAATAATAAATAATCAAAGGCAAAAACGTCAATGAATAGATAGCAAATAAAATGAAGTTGATCAAGCTTATGTGAGTATTTCCCGAGTGGTACGTGTAGACACTGGATTTCGCCCGAGGTCCACAATCGAGAATTTGTAGTTGGGGGCGCTAGCGATCCTGCAAAACAAAGATGTAGAGTGAGCGGGAGTACTGTCCACCGGTGTGGTGGGTGCCGGGGGCACTCCGACGCCCAAGTCAGTAAATGAACAAAGGTAGTAGTAGATGGAAGGTCAAGGTTAGATGCTACCTTGAACTCCATAGGATGCCGTGAGGGCGGTAAGTGGAAGGAGTGGCGAGCTTGAGGATGTCCCAAAGTTATGGGTAGGAGAGCTAGACATTTAAATCCCCGTGAACAGGCTTCTCCCTCATCACATGCTCTTGTAACATGTGCCTTTATTGCCTTTGATTAATCGTCCGTTGGATTATGGTAACAGCTGAATTCATGAGGAGCTATTACTGCGTTGTAGACTGGAACGGATGGGTTGTAAATAGCATTTATGAGCCTGGGCGTTATGTGAACTGGAGTAGGGTGAGACCCGATTATGCTTTGAGCACGTGGTATCTTATTGGGCATGGGTTTGTGAATTTCTGGGCCTCTATACACTTTAAACATCGGGGCTTCCTTTTGAGGTAGAAGCTCGGGCTCAGAGTAAAAGGACAAAATTGCCCATGGACCAAATTTGGCCCATACAGTTTGTCCCCTACTCTCTAAGTCAAGGAGTCATTGGCTTGGAGAGTACTTGACGCATGTGTCGTAGGTGTACTCAAGCGTTGATGCTGCCTATTGATTGAGCCAAACGAATGTTAAGTTATGAACTTGACTCTACAAGAGTTATTGGGGAAGTACCCAATCGACCGAACCAGATGATGGTCGAGATAATGAACTTGACTCTACCAGAGCCATTGGGAAGTACCCAATCGACCGAACCAGATGATGGTCGGGATAATGAACTTGACTCTACCAGAGCCATTGGGGAAGTACCCAGTCGACCGAACCAGACGATGGTTGGGATAATGAACTTGACTCTACCAAGCCATTGGGAAGTACCCAATCGACCGAACCAGATGATGGTCGGGATAATGAACTTGACTCTACCAGAGCCATTGGGGAAGTACCCAGTCGACCGAACCAGACGATGGTTGGGATAATGAACTTGACTCTACCAGAGCCATTGGCGAAGTACCCAATCGACCGAACCAGATGATGGTCGGGATAATGAACTTGACTCTACCAGAGCCATTGGGGAAGTACCCAGTCGACCGAACCAGACGATGGTTGGGATAATGAACTTGTCTCTATTAGAGCCATTGGGGAAGTACCCAATCAATTGGACCAGATGAAGGTCAAGTTATAAGTCACACGACATGTGTGTTTCATATATACAACTTGACTCGACATGAGTCAAGGGGATGTCCCCGGACGTCTGGACTTGATGAGGCCAGGAAGATATAAGTCATACGACACGTGTAATCCATGTCGAAAAACTTGACTCGACGTGAGTCCAGGGGATGTCCCCGGTCAACTGAACAGATGAGGGTTCAGGACGTAAGCCATACGACATGTGTAGTCTATTTCGAAAAACTTGACTCGACGTGAGTCCATGGGGGATGTCCCCGGACGTCTGGATTTGATGAGGCCAGGAAGATATACTCTCGTTTGGTATCGAATAGGGACCAAATGAGTCTACATGTTGACTGGACCAGAGGAAGGTCAAAGAGCTAACACTTGACTCTATTGCTAGTCACTTGGGAGGTGATCTCGTCGACTGGACCAGATGAGGCCAGGATAATCTCCAGCCCACTAGTCCCAAAGAAGAACTAGAGGGGGTCTTTATGTTTGTTTGGACCGAATGGAGGTCCATGTATTAAGTTGGACGATATTTCCCGTGAATTCAAAAACCACGAATATGGTATTTAAATGGGAAGAGAATATTTATACCTATTATCTGGAGAGCAAGTCGCCTGATACAAATGATCTCTTTGATAACTGAGGAAAGTTACTTCTCTTATCTTCCAGATTGTCCCCTGGATCTCATAAGGCTTCTAAACCGGTCTCTACTTTATTAAACCTGATGAATGTTAATAATTGTCTTTATTCTTCTGGACTTGATGAAAGTCAAAGGAGTCTACGAGACTGGGGGCATGCACGTTGGCTGACCATGCATGGTTCGTCTCTTTCTACATGAGGAGGTGTAGCGTGGGTTTATGTCGACATATACCCAAATTATTTACTGGTGTTATTCCTCAATATATATTGACGGGAGCAAGCCATTCCTTAGCTCATGTCGAGCCCAATGATATATGTAAGTAAAAATGATGAAGTAATAAATTCCGAAACAATAACATCGTGTGGAGAACATTTACTGTTTCAGCACACTACATATTCTCAATTGATGCAGGAAGCACGTTACAAACACAAACACGAAGCAGGTCATATGCACAGGAAGAGCCCAAAATCCGAATCAAAATTCAAGCCCGCCACAACACCATCCAGTCAGCCCACTTAACCAAAAATCCAATTCAGATGACTCACACTCACCGATTGCACAGCGGGAATCAAAAGGCTTTAGACCAAAACATGCACTATCAAATACATAGCCCACGTAAAACCCATCAACCCACACAATTAGCGATGAGTCACGAGGACTTATTTCCAGCAGCCCACGAGCAAAACACCAAAAATTTATAGAACAATCGGCATTACTAAACCCGGCCCAAGTAGCATGCCCAAAACTTACGAGTAAATCCACATGAGCTCACACCATTGCATATCACACTTCAATTGCCCAAAGTTGAGAAACCCAATCAAAAGCCTCAGATCAAGAGCCCAAAGTCGAGTTGCCCAAAAATCCAGACGCCAAAGCCAGCTCATAACCAAGAAAGACACAATCATTCCATTGGCCTAAAGGTATTTTATAAGGAGCCCATGAAGTAAAATAAGCCAATTCCCTTAGTCCCACATCGCCTGGGAAAATACCAATCTCCAATCTCACACAAAACATTGAGTTTACAAAGCAGACAAGGTTAAACCTAAACTAGAAGGCCTCAGCTTATCATGGGAAAAGTTTTGTCGCGTGCACATGGTTTGTCCTCATGCGTGATTACCTCTAAGGGTCGGCAGCAAGCACATGATCTGAGGTTGAAAGCGAGGTAGAGTGAAGCACAGTCGGCAGCAACTAATTGGCTTCAGGTGATTCACTTCGTTCCTGATAGTCGGTCGAGTGGCCAATATTCCTTTTCTTTTTAAACGCCTTTTTCCTTGGCCTTATCTTTTGAGCTTCTTGTGACCAAGTGTGAATCAAATGTGTGTGGGTGACCAAAATAAATTCGAACCCTCGACCTTAGCCTTGGCAAGGCTATTCTCTTTTGAAGGTTGGGTCCATCACCACCGTCAGATCTCCTGATGATCAACAATTCAATTCTGAGCTCTTCACTTTTTCATTTGATGCGGACGACATCTGTTAGGTATGAGATTGTGGAAATCATTTTGTTCAACTCACACTGCTAGGTTGGGAAATAAACGTGAATAAAACCGAGTGGACTACTTTTAGCATGGTGTTTGTCCTTATTTCAGGCTTTTTTCAAGTAGCGAACTGTCGTGTGGACTGACGCTCTCTCAAACAGGTTCCATGCGACTGGAGGGCTCGGGTTGGCTGGGCTGATTTATCTTTTCAAATAGGTTTGTTTGGTGTTGTTAGTTTTGGATAATGCTACTCCTGGATAGTTTGATTTTTCTCTTGGACGACTTTTGGGCTGATTACTTTGCTATTGGGCTTCTGAAAGCCTTGTTTTGTTGTAGCTGACTGACATTGCGTAGGCTGATGGCTGGCGTGGGCTTATGACCTGCGCGAATGATCCAATTGGGGCAATTTTGTGATTGAGCTTGTTTGATGTAGGCTGCAAGAGTTTCTAGCATATGTTGTGTCTTGATTTGGACTATGAAGTATGAATTAGGATGGCCTAAATCATGAGTGTTAAAAGTGTGGATTGGCGTTCGACAACTTTGCATCTGGCTGGTGATGGCCGCCTATAGGGTGGTGTGTAGGCTCTTTTCATTCTAGGAGGAAGCTGCAGTGATTTTATAAACATGTCTCTTGATGATATAGTTGGGCTTGCTGAAGGGACCAATGTCTTTGGTACGTGTGGGGGAAATTATTTAGAGCCATCCCTTAGACTTGGTGAACATTAATGAAACCACAGTAGATTGGGTCTGACGTGTGTCCATGAAGCCATAGTTGATTGGCCCAAGTGAATGTCCATTTGATTCCTATTTTCAAAATGTCCTCAGCCGACCAGACCTGTGATGAAGGTCTCTCATGTCTTCTGGAGGAGATAGGAACCCTCTTAACGTCGACTGAAGAAGATGCCACTTTTCTCATGTAGTCTGGATGAGACGCCAAGGCTTTCATGCAGTCTGGAGGATATGAAGTCGAGTGGGACAATATCCTCATGATATGTATCCATGCAATATTGATCGAATCCTTAGGTAGCTTAGCCTACCTAACTGTCGTGTCGAATGGATCTTCAGCCAAGAACTAATCATTCATTGATGCTTTACCGATTAGAACCTTAGCCTCTAGCTAAGACCTCTTCCATGTTGTGTCGAGTGGAATCTTAATCTTTAGATGGGATTTCTTCATTGTCGTGTGGTGGAAAGAACCTCTGCCCTCTAGCTAGGATTTCTTCCCTCCCATGTCGAATGAGATTTAGAACAAGTGTCGAGCCTCATATGTAGAGTGTCGAGTGGATTCCTTAGTAAGTGACAAGCTACATATAGTAAAGCTGATTGGGACATCCCATACTACAAACTAATATCAAATGGGACATCCCTAACAAGTCATACACCGGACATTGTAAATGTCGACTAAGGCATCCATAACGATTACCTAGTTGTAAATTGTATTGTCGACTGGGACACCCATAGTTAGTGTCGTACTACAACACTTATTATAAGTCTCATGCCTTACTGTTCTCAACTAAGACATTCTTAAAAGTATAAGTCATACCTGGTCATGCTGACCGGGGTGTCCACGCCAAATCTTCACTCGGGTACTGTCGATTGGGACAATCTCCTTATGCGAAGTACATTGCTACATCATATGGGAATCCTCTTACGTAGTCTGAAGAGAATGACATTCTATTTATACCATCTAGGGTAGATGTTAACCGCCCCAAGCAGTCTCGAATATATGTCAATTATGGAGAATACTTCTTTGTCGATTGGGTATGCCAGGGATTATGAGGGTATCCCCATGTCGCCTAGAGGAAGTGTGCAGAATAATTCAAATGATGGTCCATATTTGGGGTTTGCTCCTGCTGTCGACGTCGTATGAGTAGAGGTGTTAGGAAGGATCGTAAATGGAGAAGGTTTTGCACGCTATGAATCGCAAGGGCCCCACGGTGGGCGCCAAATTGTAGACACTGGATTTCGCCCGAGGTCCACAATCGAGAATTTATAGTTGGGGGCGCTAGCGATCCTGCAAAACAAAGATGTAGAGTGAGCGGGAGTACTGCCCACCGGTGTGGTGGGTGCCGGGGGCACTCCGACGCCCAAGTCAGTAAATGAACAAAGGTAGTAGTAGATGGAAGGTCAAGGTTAGATGCTACCTTGAACTCCGTAGGATGCCGTGAGGGCGGTAAGTGGAAGGAGTGGCGAGCTTGAGGATGTCCCAAAGCTATGGGTAGGAGAGCTAGACGTTTAAATCCCCATGAAACCGGCTTCTCCCTCATCACATGCTCTTGTAACATGTGCCTTTATTGCCTTTGATTAATCGTCCGTTGGATTATGGTAACAGCTGAATTCATGAGGAGCTATTACTGCGTTGTAGACTGGAACGGATGGGTTGTAAATAGCATTTATGAGCTAGGCGTTATGGAACTGAGTGTGAGACCGATTATGCTTTGAGCACGAGATATTGGGCATGGGTTGTGAATTTCTGGGCCTCTAACACTTTAAACATGGCTTCCTTTTGAGTAGCAGCTGGGCTCAGGTGACAAAATTGGGCATTGGGATTTGATTTGTGATGGATTCGTTATTATTTTACTGTGGGTATACATTTATAAAGACGCGGCTCAGAGTAAAAGGAGAAAAGTGACAATTTGGCCCATCATACTACGTGGAGTTGTATCCAAGTACAGACCGCATTACCGTCCATTCGGATCGGCTACGGAATTTACTTTTGGGTTTCCATCCTATATACCACAAGGATAACACGCAAGCATCAACATAATTCAATCATTAACCCAATTTGACATACATGAAATATGGTAATGCATATGACAATAAATAACCGGAGAGACAATGTGCGAAATAACAAGGAAGATAAATAACACAAAACAAAAATACGAAACAATAAAACAACAATAAACATAAATTAAATACGAAATAATAAAAGGCTAATACTACAAAATAAATACGGAATAATAAATATGTGACCAAAGAATTTGGCCGTTTTCAATGTAGGACTTTGCATACCCGGTTGGACGTATTCAACGTCCAACCAAGCATGCTGTTTCCAGGACGACAAAATAAAAATATAACAAAGGGTGCCCTCAGGTCTTACCTTTTAAGTCGCTTCTCGGGAGTGCGTTGGGACGTCGCCGGAAGGGTTGCGTTTCCCATGTTTTCACTGGTTCGATGTTTTCTCTATTTTCACTCGCATCAAGCCATCTTTTAATTTATCAAATGTTATTATTCCACTGTTGTCTGTGTCTATCATTTTGAACAACTCTTTCAGACCTCCAATTTCTTCTTCAATAAGCCTCTCAGCATGGCACGCAATCTATTTTCTTTAGCTTATTCATTGCAGAGAAATGATTCAAGCGTGACAAGACTGCTGAATCAAGAGGTTTGTCTGGGGAAAATTTGTCATCTACAATCCATGAGTGGCAGAGGACTTCATGTGCAGTTAGCCTTATCTTTGGATTTTGATCAAGCATTTTTCTTATCAGATCCACGACACTTTCTGAAATACTAGGCCATAGTTCAGAGACAAAATCTATTTTTCCTTCTAAAATCTGTCGGAAGATCCCGATTTAAGTTTATGCCCAAAGAGGTGGAACCCCACTTAACAAGATATACAAAATAACACCAGCACTCCAAACATCAGCTTCAGGTCCATAATGCTTACGTAAAACCTCTGGTGCGACATAATAAGGACTCCATCCCTCACAGAGCTCCATCACAATATGAACACATGATCTATCCTCATACGTACCATGGATCATCACCACGTGCTCCTGCTCTGACAGATGATGCATTATCTAGATTTCTCTCCAAACATCGTCGTAGTCCTCTTGGCATATAAGCTTCCGCTTTGGGATTGTCTTGCAGGCGTAGTTATGGCCTATGCTCTTTTGGGTACATATATACGTGGTCCCAAGTTGTCCTTGCCCGAGCTTCTTATCGATTGTGTAATCTTGAGTGAGGTTTTGGGTAGTGTAAGGAAGAACCCTCGTGGGTTTTTTGAGTGGACTATATCTTTGTTAATTTAGGGTTGATGAGAGAGGTGAGTTGGCTTGTGTTGTTAAGAGAGAACTAGGGTTTGCCGTCAGTGGGGGCTAGTGAGGTATTACGTGTGGTTCATGGTTTATTTTCTTCACAGTTTTTAGAGAGAGAGGAGTTAGAGAGAGAGAGAGATCATGAGGCTTAGGGTTTCATTCTCATTTTTTTCATTTTGGGGTGAGTTTGATAGATAAGAGAGAGAGGGATCATGAGGCTTAAGGTTTCATTCCTTTTATTTTGGCGTGAATCAGAATTGGTGGGGGCTGGTTTTGATAGGATGATAGAGACCATAGATACCAGAGGGATGGGAGGCAGGCCGAGGTTCCTGAGTCGTGAGGTGAGAGTCTATCCAAGGGATTTGTTTTCTTTTGTTTTATTCGTTGGCAGGCTGGCAGGGGGGTTATGGCGTTAAGGGCTGCTGTGTGCGTTTTAGGGTTTCGTTTGTGGCAATGAAATGGTGGTTTGTTTGTGCTTGTTGCTGCCGAGAAGGGCTCTGAGTGTCGAAGGTTTTTCTGTGTGAGGGGCAGTCTGTGGTCTTAGTAGGGTTTGCTACATCAAGGGTTTATTGTTTGTTTCTGGTTTCGGCTGAGAGAGAGGGAGAGGCCAGGCTGCGTGAAGTGTAGAGGAAGGCCGAGTATTTTTGGCTGGTCTAGGGTTTATCTTTTGTTTTCTTTGCCATGTCAGGAGTGAGGAGGGAGAGAGAAGAGAGAGGCTTAGGGTTTTTTTTAGAGAGAATAGGGAAAGTTGTGGGGATTGGGAAGTGAGCTCCCATGGGATGAAGCCAAAAAACTAGGTTTAGTTTAGGGGTCATTATATAGTGGTGAGCTATGGTTAGGGTTTTGGATGGGTGCGTGGATCTGGGCCAAGATTTTAAATTTTTTTAAAACAAGAATCGACTAAGCGAATCCGCGGACAACAGCGAGTTAAAAATTGACGAGCTATTAATTTCAGAATTTTCCCTTCCGGCATACGTTTCCTGCTACTCCCGCGACTTAAAAGGTAGTGTCTCCATACGAGACTCATCATCGGGTCTTATGCAAAAAATGCAGTGCCTACACATGGAAATAATTTTCTAGTTGAAGAAGGTTGGAAAATACTTACAAAAATCCAATTTTCTTTAAGCTTTTTTTCTTTATTCTTCAAGTTTCTCTCAAACTTTCCTTTGTAATTTATTTGGTAACTTGTTGTTGTGTTGTTTAAAATGAAACAAAAATCTTTATATACTTTCAACATTTGGGCGTGAATGTCATGAAAAGTAAATTCAAGATTTTTCAATTTCATTTCAATTTCCATTTGATAAGTTACTTGTTTAAAATGATCATTATCACTTTTACAAGTGTTACCAATAAAAACATGCCATTTCCAAGCATTAAAATACAAATCATGACTTAAGATATTTGTTACTTTAATTATTTTAATCATATAACATTTATATAATTAAATAATTAATACAAATATCTTAAATATATGTATTATATTTATATTAAATAATTAAAATACATATATCAATCAAATATGTTAAATATCACAATTTGATATTTAATTAATGTGTATTTAATAAAATCAAGAATTAAATACAAATACACATTAATTTCGGAAATGACGATTAGGTCCATATCGCATGTATTTTCGTTTACCGTTAAACGAGTTATAAATAATCGGTATTATTTATAACAGTTGTCATAGTGCTCTACGAGTATATTTCATTAGTGAAACTCTCTAGATTCAGACATATCCGTCACGAAATCTAATTCGTGTCCATAATTCACCCACCCGTAAATATGACGACTACGAATAAACTCGTTGAATCATACAGGTCGAGGTCACTGCATACGTATAATCCCTCCATCACAGATATCCTGATTATTCCAGAGATATAGATGAAAACGTCAAATCTCTATAAGAATAATCTCGTCGATGTATCAATTAGCAATCTCTAAATAACATTCGGAACTCACTTCCGAATTATACTATGGCCATAGATTTAACAGATTGCTAATCACATTTGGACTACCTATGCTATGTACACAGAACTGACGGATCATTTCTTGATACTCACAGGATATCATGAGCATGAGTCAACACCCAACGAACAGGCGGAGGTCTGATCTAAATAGATCGGTGACGTGACTGTCATCTAAGTGTGGAGGATAACTCATATATCCACAGTGGTTTCTCAAGTCAAAGAATCACTATGCTACTCAACCCGAGAAGATTCTTATTGACGTTGGCGTACCATCTATTAGGAAATCTTTGGTGAGTCGTACAGTGTTTATCAAATAAAAACACCTACACGTCTATACGAGTCTCCCAAGACTCATGGTACATTGGGATAAACCATCGGACCAAGTCCGATATACGACATGTACTTGTCTCAAGAGATTTTACTAACCGACCCGTTTCAGTAAATCTTGACCAGGAACTTAATTTTAAGGATATACAACTTATAGTGACACTTCCCAATGTCAATTACAAGCTATGTTGTAACTGTGCACTACGTTGTAAATCCTGGGGTCTTTATCTAATATATATACATATCACTAAACCAGATTTAGTTCAATCTAATCGATCTAATCGAAATTAGATCAAATACATATATAAAAGACAAGAGGTGCTACCATTTAAATTAGTAATTATATGGAAAATGTATTGCTCGTATTCATGAATCGGACATAAATACGATCCGGATTGGCGCTCAGAGCACTAACCCTAACAGAATACGTTAGAATTGCGCATCGGGATAAACTAGCACCCATAGGGTATAAATGTAGGTTCGTTGGATATCCTGATAATTTCATGGGATATCAATTTTACGATTCCGAGCAACGAAATGTGTTTATTGTTCGCTTTGAAACTTTTCTTGAAAAGCAATTTTTGAGAGAAAATGCGAATTGTAGAGAGATTAAACTTGACGAGTTTGATCCCAACATTAAGGAACCTGAGATGGAACTAGAGATCCAAATAGGTGAAGAATCTACAACACAAGTTCTACGTAAGTCGAACATAATATCAAGGCCTCATGAGAGACTGTTTTTAACATCTGATGTGAGCCTTGATGTTGTCCTCTTGGAGGAAACAGATCTGACTACGTACAAGGAAGTGATATTGGATATCGATTCGGGAAAATGGCAGGAATCCATGAAATCCAAAATGGATTCAATGCATGTCAATCAAGTCTGGGACTTAGTTGAACTTCCTGAAGGAGTTAAACATATTGGTTGTAAATGGATTTACAAAAGGAAGTGAGGGCCCGATGGAAAATATGGAAACCTTTAAGGCCCGATTGGTAGCGAAATGTTACACTCAACGTCCTGAGATTGACTATGAGTAAACTTTTTCACCAGTAGCTCGCTAAAATCTATTAGGATTCTTTTAGCCATTGTTGCATATCACAACTATGAGATATGACAAATAGATGTGAAAACCGCTTTCCTAAATGGATTCCTTGAAAAAGATATCTATAAGGAACAATAAGAGGGTTTCGTATACAGTGAGACTTAAACTTGGTTTGTAAGCTCCAAAAGTGATGATCGTTCCATAATAGATGCTCAATGGTGTGATGATCACTCCGGAATGAAAGTACATCAGAGTGATGATCACTTCGGAATGTAACTCCACCAGAGTGCACTTTCATTATTGAGTGATGATCACTCCATAATGAAAGTATACTAGAATGATGATCACTCCGGAAGAAAAGTATATTAGAATGATGATCACTCCAGAATGAAACTCCACCGTAGTGCACTTCATTTTGGTGTGATGATTACTCCAGAATAAAAGTATATAAGAGTGATGATGTTAAATAGTTAGTGATTTAGTTATGAAAAGAAAATATAAGATACATAAATCTCACATCTAAAAGCTCCAAAAGGAAATAAGTGTTTAAATACATTTATTGTACAAATTTGATTCAAATTGATTGGTGGGAATTTTTGGAGGGAAACATAAATTTGACTATGAATTAAATAATATATATATAGTCAAAGATGGGCACTTGGGGCACTTGGGCCTAAAATTAATTAGCAATTGATCTTTTTTATGATTTTCGAAAATTAATTTTTTTTCACTTTCTTTTGAATTTCTATTAAATATAACAGTTTGATTTGGGAAAGGAAATGTCTTTTGCCAACAGGTTGTTTCAAATAAAAAGTGTACATTGCCAAATGGTATTTAAGGTATATAAATACTTTAAAACTTCACAATTTGATTTTAGAAAATGATTATCCCTTCCTCTAAACTTCTTAAACGTTATGGGGAGAAATTTCAGATTTGCTATCTTGAATTTCTGATTAAGCTTTGTTGAAATCCTGGATAGATACTGCCATAACCCAGCAGCACTGGTAGTGAGGGCATTAATTTCTAAGGATAATGACTATACTATCAAAACCAATTTTTATATTTTGTAATTTGTTTCTGTTTTATTTTTTTCCTATCAATTTTAAGGAATTAAAAACTTTACTATAATGGAGGCCACTAGTTCTAAATTCGTCTTCAACAAGATTTCAATCTAGAGGTGTTCAAACTGGATCGTTTTGATGGCACCAATTTTACTCACTGGAGGACAAATTATTTTTTCTTCTTATAGAATTGGGAATTGCTTATTTGTTGAGTGCTAATCTTCCTGGAATTCCAGAACCACCCGACAAGAACACTGATGAGATCAAGGCAACTCGTAAAAAAACATGAAGAAGATGAAGTGCACTATAGAGGTTTTATCTTGAACTCTCTTTATGACAGATTATATGACTTATTTCGTCTAATTAAGTCACCACAGAAAATTTGGAATGCTTTGGAAAATAAATATACTTCTGGAAAATAAGGCGCATACATATTTGTGTGTATGAAATTCTTTGAATTTCAAATTGTAGATGGTAAATCTATCATGAATTAAGTGAATTATTAATGTTGGTTTATAGACTCAAAGATTTAAAAGTGGATGTTTCTTAATCTCTTCAACTGGCTGCTGTAATTGCAAAATTACCAACCACTTAGAATGATTACAGAAAGAAATTATTACATACTTCTGAAAACTTCACCATAGACCAATTAATAAAACATATTCGAATTGAAGAAGAAACAAGAATTCGTGAGAATAAATATGCTTTGGGAAATTCAATAATTTTGGAAAATCTAACAAGGCTGAAAACAAAAGAAAGTTTGATGATGTTTCAAAAGAGAACTCTTCTAACAACAAGAAAAACAAGTCTTGTTTTTTCTGTGGTAAAAAAGATAATTTCAAGAAAGAATGCATGTTTTATAAGAAATAAAGGTGGAGGGGAATGCTGGACAGAAAAAAGGCAAATGTGATTGAAAATCAAGTATCTCCTTCATAAATCGTTGTTATGGTTAAAACATTAGATATCGGTATGGTAACAGAATACAATATGACAACAAGTGAAATATCTGCAGATTGGTGGTATGATTCTGGTGCTATTGTTCACATTTGCAACAACAAAAATTTCTTCAAAAATTATGAAGTTGCAACAAATGATGAGAATGTTTTGATGGGAAATCATGACATTACCAGAGTTCTTGGAAAAAGAATAGTTGAACTACAACTTACTTCTGGAAAGAAGTTAATTCTAATAAATGTTTTTCATGTTCCTGATGCTTACAAAATTGCATTATTATTTATCATTAAATTGATTATTATTTCATTCATTTTTCTTAAATGAAACCAATAATCATTAAATTAATATGATTGTAAGAACATATTCATTTAGAATCAATCTCAACCATTAATTATTTAATCAACGACTTGTATCACTCTATCTCTCAACTTATTAATGTTTTTCTCTTCTTCACTCCATTTCTTTCTTCTCTAGCCAAAGCTTCCGTCACTGCAAATTTCTCACTTCATCTCACAATCAAAATTTAGATTTCTTTTGCTAGGTTTCTTGTATGTTTTCGTTGTTGATTTTGGCAGTAAAATTCATATTTTGAGCTTAAATTAAAAAAAAAAACAGATAAGATGTATGGTAATTCAAAATGTCTTAAAATTAATAAAAAATATTTTTCTATAGATTGAAATAACTTCTTCATTGGCCCATGGATCGGGTTACTCGACCCAATAAGATCTTTTTTTCCTTGAGAAAATGACCTCAGCGGTGATACATATCCATAACATATCAAAGATTTCAAATTTTCTGACAATGTTGAGTTTCTTAAGTAGCATTTAGGGTCCGTTTGATATAACTTTTCAAATAATTTTTTTTACTATTTGAGCTTTTAGAAGTAGAGCTTTTGATAAAAAAAAATTTATTGATTGTTGGTTGTCAAATAAAAAACGCTTTTAAATTATTAGATTGTTTGGTTGTATAATATTAAAGTGTTTTTGTTTAGTGAAATTATAAAAATAGATATATGCAATAAGTTATTTTATAATCGTTCAACTTGGCAAAGCATGCTATTATTTGAGAAATCGAAACACTTTGTGATAATATATATTGGTGTTCAAAAATAAAAACACACCAATCATAATTATACAAAATAAATAATTTTGATCAAATTAAATTCAAATGTCAACGGGGCATGAGAATATTACAATTTGATCACGTTCTTGATCCATTTCATGTATATTGAATGAACATGCGTACTTTTCATCAGTTTCTTCCATTTGCTTATCACTCTCGATTGTTGGAAGCAACTCATATTATCATCATAATGTTGAAATTATTGATCCTGGTAGACATGACATGTTTTCTTATAAAATTGTGAAGAACCATTGAAGCAATCACTAAGTTCACTTGCTTACTCAGGGGAAAGCTATGCATAAGGCTCATAAATTTTCATATATTTTTCCAAACACCAAAAGTCCCATCAACTGTACATCTCAATAATGAATGTGCATGATTAAATATTTTTTCCTTTAGCTGATTTTCACGTCGAAAATTTGAAACATGATATTGTTCACCTTTATAAGGGCCTAGATAACCATTCATTTAAGGATATCCGACATCTACTAGGCAATATTTATTTGTAAAATAAAAAAATGTATAATAATAAAAATATAAACAAACTTATATAAATGTAACATAAATAATTAACTATAACTAACTAACTTGTTGGTGGACGAGGAAAAGGCAAATTCTATATACGTAAAGCCTATAAAAATATACGCATATCATGGACAGTGCTTTCCCATCCAACCCATGCGAATGTAAAACACATTAAAATCACACGCAACCATCACATTTTGGGTAGGAATCATTTTTCGTCCAATATATGGTATTTACTTTGACATATGCGCCATAACTGATATATGTGTCCCATCAATTGCCCTAATAAAATCTTTAAAATATAGCCAATATCGTTCATCATTCCTATTTATTTTTTGAGAATTTGTTTAAATTGAGGGTATGATGGTTTCAACAAATCAATTGTCATATTACAAAAATCATCGAACAATATTCCAAATCACCTCGATATAGTTTCACCTGAATGTTGAAATCTTTCTTAAACTATTATATTACCAAATATGTGACCTAATGTGATCAAAAACATAACTACTGCCTCAACTATAGACATATTCTTCTATTTTTTTTAGACCATATGAATGACTCAATACTTCACATGATTTCATAATTATATTTTTCTTCCATTCTAAATTGTTGGTGACATCTATCTTCTTATCCATTTAGCACTTCTGATATAAAATAATATAATGTATGAGGTGAAGTTCTACATGATTTTTTTAGATTATATTTAATAAAATGATTGACAGACAATGCAACCCCAATTTGTATAATTTGTAATAGATTGTATTCATCTTCATTTTTTTGTTTGAGAAAAAATCAAGCATATGTTGAAGTGATACGTGGCCAGACGAATATGACTCCAATACCTCATATCATAACCAACCTTTAAGAATTAAGACTGATTGTAAGAGTCTGTCATCAGAACCCATCACTGGGGTCTGAAGTCAGGATCTCTGTAAGAGTCTGACGTTAGCACATATAGTCTGAATTCGATAGCAGAACCTCCATCAGAGTATGAATTAAGGGCTCCAAAATGGGAAGTCCATATCATGCTTGACTCTCACGAAGGCAAGCCCAGGTCACACAAGGAATAAAACCGACATATCAGCTCTTCGATGACCCGAATCATCTAAAAAATGAATCAGACAACCAATTAACTACTTTCTGTTTCTTTAAGTTAGACAATCACCCAAAATATGGATGTTCTGAGATTTTAGGGAGTGAGCCGGTTAGTAGGAAACGTGAATATAATGTAACCGCTGTCGGTTTATTTTCCTTGTAACAAAGTAATATAAATAGTACTATAATTCCTAGAGCAAGTGATCAACCTTTTGATAATCAAGCAATAAAAAAATATTTTTTACCAATTTATGTATTAAACTTTTGATTTTATTGTTTGTATAGTTTAATGCACAAACACTTTCATCAATATAATCATGTTCAATATCATCATCATTTTCTTGAAATTCCATATTTGTAAACATATAATAAAAATTATCATTCGAAAAAGAAAGTAAAAAAGATTTAAAAAAAATTCCTAATATCCATATCATAATTGAAACTCAACTAAAATAAACATATTTTAATTTGTTCCAAATATTTTTAATACATTAACATAACCAAAATAAGATAAAATAAAACAATAAGCAAAAGCTAAGAAAAAGTTTATTGGTTATTATAAACACTCATGTTTATCTCAATTCAAGGCAAATCACATGTCCATTACTTTGCAATACTACAATCACTTTCATCATTTCTTACAGATATAGATGATCTAGTATATACAACATCATACATGCGATCCAATTGTTCAATCAATTTAACTGCAGTTCCATCTCTCTCGAATTATAATTTTTATACTGTATAGGTGCTACAAGACTAACATTGTCAGTGTCAATATCGATATTCTTAAGCACATCAAAATTATTTGTTTCATTATTGACATTATCGTCATCCACATGTGTATGGTTTAACCTAACCATCATTTGATACAAAACTCATAGATAGTGCCCATGATCATTCTCTTCTAGTAGCAACATCTTTGAATATAATATATAATTGTACAATATTTTTCAAGTCTTTTTGACGAAATTTAATTGCATCAGAAATCTCCTACAATAATACATAAAGGTTATACATTAAAAATTTGTCTAAACTATCCTCAAAAATATTTCTTATTACACTACAAAAAAATTAGAAAATTATACCTTTAGTTTTCTATTCCACCATTCATCACTGACATCAATTGTCTAATTCACAAGATCTCATCCTAAGCCAGTTTAATTTCTCAATAAATTTGTCTAAATTTACCAATATTTCTTCAAGGAGTCCATATATTTTTTAATTATTTTTCAATATAATCTCTATTAGTCATAAAATAAAATTTAATGATAAGATTTTTCCACCCATTTTTATTAAAGTGTTTGTTTGGTCGATTACCGGCTAATGTTTTGTTGACACAAATTTTTATGAAAGCATCAATAATAGTGTCATCCCACTCTACCTTTAATATTTTTTTATTTTACTCTACATTATTTTCCATCATATAATAAAAATATATAATGTTGTAATGCACATACAAATCAAAGAAATCAAATATTCAATATAAAATAATAAACACTCAAAGATGCATGGATCAGTCGAAAATACAGTTTACATATAAGACAAACTCATTGGACAAACTCATATATATGGATGAGAAAATACATGAGAATTGATGATGGTAATTTTTGTTCAGAAAAAAAATACAAGAGAAATATACATACATTTACATGAGAAATAACTTCAAAACAGTTAAGAAATATTATAAGAGAATTGCTAACAATAATTGTTGTTTAGTAGGATTTTATATATAAAAAGAGTATTGTGGAGTTAATGAAACATTATTAAGATATATTTGTCATTATATTTATTTTAGAAAAGCTCATTAGCCTCTACTTTTAAAAAACCCAAATTTTGAACTTTTACTAGTGGATACAAAATATATTTTTTAATCCCTACAATCTCTACTAATAATATAATCATACAGTCTCAAAATTTTTAAAAAATATTTTTGGAATTAAAAATTCTTTTTTCTTTTACTAAAAATTATACCAAACGGGCGCTTTGTCATTTACTCTATCTCGGTTAGAGATGACAATTCTACCTGGATCTGGAAGACCCGGAAGGACAAGGTCCGGAAAGACCTTGGTCCGTAATATATTTTTGCGGACCCGGGTCTGGACCCGAGTTCACATAATTATGGATCTGGATACCTAGATCTGGTTAATTGAAAAAAAAAATAAAAAAATAAATATAATTTAAGATATTTTATGAAGTTAATTAATAATTTTTATATGGATCCGAATAATTTTAATTATATTTGAGTGGATTTTAATTTTTGTATATTTTAATGAATTTCAATTTATAATAATTTAATATTTTTCACAATGTTAATTCATAAATTATTATTTTTTATACGTATTCCGAATCCGAATCTGGGTATATCCGGATCCGGACCCGGATTTTGTCATCCCTATTCTCGGTGTCGCCATGGTCAAGCCCCGTCAACAGCGGCCACGTCACTCTTCCAAAACCTACGTCGTTTCATAAAAAAAAACCGTGGGAAATAAAGGGAGTCTGCTCCGACCCGGAATACTTAGAAGCGACACCAATGGCCATGGAGTACCGGGTCATGTTCCCCGCCACCCCCCAAACAGATGGCCACCGTCCCCACTTCCAACCCACAACCGTTTACGACATCAAGTACTATTCCCGCGACAAGAACCGTACGATTCTGAAGAAGGCTGACGTGGATAAGATGATGAAGGAGACAACTTTTGATGTTACTGATTTTTCCTCCCGTTTATTTGACTGCTACGGTCAAGGAGGATACTAACGCCATCGGTGGAGGCTATCAGAAATAAATCAGGCGAGGTTTTTTTTTTTTTTTTTTTTATAATTGATTTGGTGTTTGTTGTTTATTTGTTTATACAATTTATGGGTATTGTTTGTTTTGTGATGATATTGTGTTTTTGGTTTGATAAATTGGTATAAGGTGTTGTTTTGGAAGTTGATTGATGAACTTTTAGGGTTTTTTTAGTCGCAGCAATGGAATTATTTACATCGGAAAGTGAGGTGTTTGAATGATGAATGTTGACTTTAGATTTTTTTTTTTTTTTTTTTTTTTGGGTGTGATGACAATGTGTTATGGTTTTTCAGAATTAGTTCGGCGCTTGTTTGATGTGTGAATTCTTTATTTTTTTCGCCTGGTGTTGGTGGAAGAACTGAGATGGATTTGAGCTGGAAATTGTTGGTTGTTGGTGATTGGAGAAGTTTTCATTAGCATTGCCAGCAGTGGAGATTTATAGTTTCAATATTTCTTTGAAGTTTCAGTTTCATTACTGTGATTAGTGTCAAGATTGGATTTGATGCTTGTATTTGAATTTGTAGCATTGTAGTTTCCTTGTAAGTTCTTATATCATGTTGGCCTTACTGATAATATTTGGGTGGATGGAAAACGTGATGAGTGATGCTGAGAGCGCTACTAGATTATTGAGTTCATTGTGGGTTTTGAATATGGGGGTTTTACATTAGGCTAATCAAGCCTAGGAAAGAGGCTTAATACCATTTTGCAATGAGACCGATGTTTAGAAATTAGCATAGAGTGGGAGGTTGCAATTTGCCAGGATCATCAAACTCTAATAACAGTGTTTACACCTTAGGAATGATGGGAAGAGGGGACTAGAGGAAGAGAGTAAGTTCCTTAAATTTACGAAATGAAGTGCATAAAAAGGCCCTTATCTGATCTGGAGGGTAAGATTCATGTTGTTTGTATGGCTTGGGACTTTCAAGAAGATTCCTTATTATACCCTTTCTTCGGACATTGCTTTATTTTGTAACTCTTCGGGCATAAATGATGGTCCTTCCAATCTTATCTTTGTTCGTATGCTAAGATTTATTTATGAAAGCCAGGTTCATCTCCCATATGAAGTTGCGGTTAATTATTTGAATTAAAGCTGTATCTTGTGAGATTTGTAAATTAAGCCTGTACCTTCAGTTCAGATGATGTCCCAAAGATCTACAGTGGGCCAGTGGCCTCATTGCAGGAAGACTTGTTCTTTCAAAATATGCGTAAATTAAATGGGGTTTATTTTACCAACCTTTTTTTTTTGTCTATTTTACGTAACTTTGCTCTGTATTCAACTTCATCTTGTCATGGTTTTCTGATTATTTTGTTATCATGCAATAGTTATGTTTTTGAGCAGCTCATGGGACAGTTAATTCTAAAAATGTTGGGACTTTTTTCCAGCCTTGTGGGATGTGGCCAAATTCATGCAGCGGTGTACTTCTCTGTTTCTTTTGCTGTCACTAAGAATTGCTGGCCATTTTAACGTGTCTAAAGAGAATGTAACAATTGAGGGCAATAAGGGTATTTGCCGACACTTGCATTTTCAGTTCTTTTTGTTCATTTATGTTTGTATAAAATCCAAATGCAAGTGCAGTTGGGTAATGGATGAACTAATGTTAAATTTTTAAGATTTTCTTTCCATGATTATCCATTGTCGCTATTTGTAATTTTGCAACTTGATTAAAAACCCAGGTTCCCGTTCCATTAGCCCTCATAATTATTACGGAATTATGGAGCAAATGTGTCTATTTAGCTTTTCTCCCTCTTAATCAAGATGGAAACTTTTATTTTGTATTGTGGCTTGTTGCTTCATTACCTCCTGTGATGAAAATTCTTCTGTACATTGTGTTTTTCTTTGCATATAACTGCCTGCAATGCAAATTCTTCTGTAACATTTTGATTTTGTCTGTTGACTTATCGACTCCAGTGTCTCAAGCAAGGTAGTCGGATTACATTCTGTGGTGGTTTTTCTACTGAAATGACTAAGCACCCTCATCATTCCAGTTTTACTTGAACTATAGACCTTTAGAAACTGCAGAACCTTATTATATATTGACAATGGAGAACGTGAGCAGTTTGGTGATCTTTCATAAGGAGGATGGATAGATTGTAAGTCATCTTTGTGTTTTTGTCACATTCCTAATGAGATTTGGGCTTCCCACCTTCTCCTTTCGGTATCCATTGAAATATGGCCAAAGCGGTGGGAGGACGGTGTTAGTCAGTTGCAGAGGTGGGAGGCAGGGAAGAAGTTCTGCGGTAGTGCATGAGCACAGAGAGGAATAGTGGAGCCTTTTAAGAGGTTGAACTTGTTACCGATGAGATTAAGGTTGATATGTCAAGGAGACTATTCACAATGCCCTGTTTTTAGTTTTTACTACTCTTATGACCTTGTTCTATTCTAGTGCTAATTTTATGTTCCATTGGGCGAAATAGTTTCGATTGATTCCGAGTATTAGTGCAGTAATTACAATTTTGATTGATGGGGCATATAATTATCTGTCCATTCTTGCTACACGAGGACCTTATTTATAACGAGAATATTGCGCAATGGTTGACTCTGGGTATTGATAATTGATGTATCATATGTCTCTGATTCTTTAAGCTTACATTGCTTTCAAGTAATGAAAATTGCAAGTGTTGATAAATATATAGAGTCATAGGCGCATGCAAGTGTAGGCAAAGCAATCTAAACAAAAATAATGCAAACGTAGATGTAGTCTTAAAGGACTAGTAGTGGTGAGTTAGGTTATAGGTTTGGCAATGACTACACGTATAGGAAATTTGAACTTTTTGTGCAATTATGTGGGATGAGATTAAATTAATTACATTGGTGGCTTTTTTTAAAATCATAAATTAATCTAATGACTATATGTTTTTCATATATATTAATGTAGGCTCTTAAGAATATTATTAATTATATTGATAAATGCAGGCATTATGCTACTAATAGTAATATCTATGGCTAGAAGGGGCTCAATTCCAAATATTTATCTCCTTTCATAACTTGGGGAACAAAGTATATTTAAGAGATCTAATTGAGTAATCACAATAAATTATAATAAATAATAGATAGTACTAGGCATATGGTATTGGTAAGGATCAAGATCATTAAAATACTATTAAGACCATGTAAATATGACAAGAATAAAGATTCTCTAAATTAATTCTTAACTATATATCTGCATACAAATTAAAATCCAAAAAATAATTAACTTAATGTGCAAATTAAAAATTTTGATTTATGCAAAAATGGGAATGTGTCTTTCACCATGAAAGGCAGATTTAGAAAGCATAATCCCCCCATCTCCATTATTTTACAAATCTTCTGATTAATTAGTAATTAATTTACCTATTTGGTAAAAAAAAAAAAAAAATTGACAATATATTTTGCCCCTTCGATCGGGTAACTGCTTTTGTTGCAAATATGTGTTTCAATTAAATTTTATATTTATTGCATGCTTTTGAATATAAATGTTTGTAAGTGTAGTTATGTGTTTGATACGATGTGTTAAAGCGAGCTTAAATATTATTGTTTGGTTTCTCAAAAAATAAAAATAAAAATAAAAATACTAATATGTTTAGACACATTAAAGCTCAAGCTTTTAGGTCCATTTCTCAACATATTATTAAAGCAAGTTTGACTTAAAGTTTTTGTGCTCATATCCTCCCTTAAACACAAATTAATTCACATATAGAATGGAACAAACAAATGTCTAAATTATGTGTCTTATACATGTTGTGAAAAGAATACTAAAATAAATAAATTTATATAATTTAGGCGGCTGTCTATGACCCAATACGTAGAAAACAATGACTAAATTTGTATCACTATATTTAAATATATTAATATTTATTTTATGTTCAAAACAAAAATTAATTTCTTATTTGATAAGCCACTTGATGGTTGTTTAACACAAGTAAAATTAGTAATTATAAAACTATTGCCTTAATTTTTAATCATATCCCAAGCTAACTATTTAGGCTATCTTTGTTATTAAGATTGAAAAAATATGATGAACAAACGATGATATATAAATAATAACATGTAATTTAATTAATGTAAAAAAAAATGGTGTGCTTTTTAATATCTTAATGGTGATTAAAAAGTTAAAAAATTTAGTTGTTGCAAAACTCATTTTGAGAAGAAATCACGATTAATAATTACAGTTTTTTTTGGAAATTTTGTCGTTAAATCACCCGATCTGGGCTTAAACATTGGAAATAATTACAGTTTTTTATTATTAACCAAACACTTAAAATTGTGTTTGGACCAAAATATAATTTTGTCATCTCACCACATATCAAACCATAATACTAAACTTGACCTTAATTCTTATCTTATTTCAAAATAATCTCCAATTAAATACTAGAATTAAAATGTTTTACTTTTATTCTCCATCTTAAAAACCTCAATTTTGATTGTCAAGTCTTGTATTCGAATTTAGATGATACATTTCTTAATAAGAGTTTGAGGCAACAAGGGGTTTTACTTGCTCTGCTTAAGTCCGAATATAGAAATTTTGCAGCGAGATTTCCAAAAAAAAAAAAAAAAAGAGATAATAACTCATAGACTTAAAATGTATAGGTCTAAAATTACAAATCATAATTATAATCTCCAAACAAATAAGATTTACTTTTTTTTTTTTTTTTGTGGATACAAATGTATATAATTATGATTGAATTGATATATGCATTAAATCTCAAAAGCAAAAAAAAAGAAAAAAAGAAGAAGCTAAAAAAAGAACTCATAGGTCTAAAATTTCAAATCTGATTTGTTTGCATTTTTATCCAAAAAAGAAAAAACGTAAATCAAATAAAACCACTTGAATTAAGCTGCAGGGCTGAAATCAGCAGATGACTCGCTGTCAAAAATTGTACCAAGAAGGTGATTAGAAGGTGGTGGCAGTGACCGTCACTTTAACTCTGCAAAACAACTTGTTGCATTATTGATGGAAACATGCCGCGGCGCACGCTAAGCATTTATATTTGATTCTTTTAATTTTATACCATCTTAAATAAATTTTTTAAATATGATTTTTTTCCTAATAACAAATATATAATATCATATTATATAAAATGAGGCAAAGTTGGGTCTTAATATATATATATATATATTTTGATTTCAATATATTATTATGTATTTTTTACCATATTAAAATATATGTTTTTATATTTTCTATTATATCGCTTAACTTATAATGGATCTTTTATTGAAACCTCATTATATATATGACATCATATGATTTTTTTTTTGGAATGTGGTAAAAGATTTTTTTTAAAAAAATCACATAGTAAATTATTATTAATTTTTATATAATTAATGTATTGGGATTCATGTTTTTCCTTTTAGCCAAGCATTCTATATATAACCCTCTAATTTAAATGTCCATTAGGTTTTTTAATTTTTTTCATAATTATCCATTAGGTATCTTTTGTTCTAACCCTAATAAATTAATAATATAAAATACAATAACGATGATTTACTGTTGGGACAGTAAACAATTAGTGGATAATTTTTTTAAAAAATTAAGGACCCAAAAATCATTTTTCTTGCGTTTTAAAGCTTTGGGATAACAACATTTTTTTGTTCTATTTATGCATTTCCTGAAAGATTTTATTATTATTATTAAGTCATATAAGTGAATAATTTTTTTTTTTTTAAGTTCTAATATGTTATCTCTAACGGACATGTTAGACATAGTATAATGGAATGACACATCAACATAAACATTAAATCAATCAACATTTATATTGGCATACTTGTATGTTTGCCAGCAAAATAGCTCATTTGATCCTTAATCATTTTCTTTATAAAAATTCATATATGTTCACCACATTATTTATATTATCGGTCTCGATATCACTATTTCCATCTGTTGTTCTGTAAACTATTTATGGACGAGGTCCTAAAAAAAGTCCATGTTATATATAATTTGATTGGGAGAAGTCTTGAGGTGACTTTCCTTTAAGCGTCATGGCAAACCCAAAGATCGTCGTATTTTAGGCCAGGATTTGAGCACAACGAGTGAATGTGGTGATATTGAGATAAATAATACAAACAATATGATAAACATATAAGATTTTTTATGGGAAAAATGAACAAGGATATTCCTTTCGTCGATCTAGATGAGCCATTTTGCTGGCAAGCATACAAGTATGCCAAAATAAGAGCTAATTGATTTAATTATTGTGCTGAAGTATCGTTTGTTATGTCACGTCAATAGGTCCGTTATATTTAACAGATTATGA
>SKCR01045872.1:0-46581 GCA_019454045.1 Zanthoxylum bungeanum
CATCAGAACTAGAGAATGGCAACAATACCCGGGACCCGGCCCGGGTCCGCATGGACCCGGTCCGATATCAAAAAATCCGGACCCGGGTCTTTAATATTAAGACTCGGGTGATTCCGAGTCCGGAAAAACAAAAAAAAAATAATAAAAAATAAAAAAAAATTAGATTATATAAAAAAATATAAAATATTATACATATATATATATATATATATATAAATAATAGAATCTAATAAAAAAAAATTAGAAGAATTGAAATAAAACTAATACAATTGACAAAATATAAATATAAATATAAAAATAATACAATTAAAATTTAAACAAAAAATAAAAAAAAAAAAAAATCCGCGTTCCCGGATTTCTTATTTTGTACAGATAAAATTTGTTATAATATATAGAAGAGTTCTTATTTTGTACAGATAAAATTTGTTTCTTGATTGAACAATAATATTGTATGGCTTCATCTGCTAATCTAATCTTTTTTACTTGTTGAGGGCGATGCACCCTGGGCCTTTACATTTTTATAATATGAATGGGATTCCAAAATCACACGTTGCCAACATATTTGATTCATTCACTTAATTTGGCTCTGTGAGAGGGAAAGTACACTAGCGAGTTCACACAATTTCCTTCTTATAGATAGGTAACGTAGGTTTATTATGCTGTCTAGTTTTTTTTTTTTTTTTTTTTTTTGGCGATATTTTGTATGCCTTTTCTGTGAGTGGTTCTGTATTTTCAATTTCATTTTTTTTTTTTGCATGTTTTGTGGCCTGACTTTATCCAAGATTCTACTGTGGCTAGACATTGTGTAATGAATTTAAGTATATTCTGTGTTTATTATCTTCAAACGAGTGAATGAATACCTTCTTTAATGAAGAGCTCTTTTAAATTATAAATTTTCTTATATTATGATATTTGTGAACAATTGCAGTCATGATTTCCTGCTAATATGAACTCACATTCACTAATTTCTATTTCATTATTGCTTGTTGTATCCCTGTATTATTACATATTTTCACATGATACCAATGCATAAACAGTTATTTCATTGGAAAATATGGTTTAATATCCGTGTTAAGGTACTCGTCACTTAATTTATCCTTCCAAGTGATAGACTTTGGGATGTTGTCACTAATGAGGTTTGAAACATCTCTCTCTCTCTATTTGTGTGTGTGTGTGTTTTTTTTTAATCTTAATTATGTTTTCTAGTGGTTTTCCAGCCTATTTTTCGGATTTGCTGTTGTATACACACATTGCAGAAGGACAGTCTAGTATTAATCAACCATTCAGGTTATCACTCGCTGTTCTAACTGTATCTGTGCTTAACCATTTTCTCAGATAGCTGTTGAGACGATCAAACCAATCCAGGATCCAGAGGAGGCAGCAAAGAGGTAGTGCAGATAACATCACTTGTGTTGTTGTTCGCTTCTTGACCAATCAAGGCGATTCATCTCATTCTGGCTCTGCTTGAACATCAATAAACTTTCAGTGGTCTACAGCAAGCAGTCATAGAGAAACTACAGTTTCATTGTACTTCGTAAATGATAGAACATGGACAAACAACTTACCAGCTGATAATGTGTATTATATATTTGTCTCTACAATAGATTTAATCTGAAGTTTAGCATATGTTCTTGGTTCTTTGAATGTAGCTAGAAATGCGTATGCATGCATGTGTAAAGAGTCGTAAAAGAAACTTACAATTTTCATTAATATATATATATAATTCTCTAATGTTTATGAATTTGAAAATTCTTTTTTATTTCTTTTATTATTTTAATTAATTAGAATTGTATATATTTTTTAAAAAATATAAATAAATTCTTAGAAAATAAAATTTCGTGATAAAAATAAATTATCACATCTATGATAGGTTAGTGATAGAGTTATGACGGGTAAAATCTATCACGAGTCATGATAGATTAATGATAGATTCATGAGGGGTAAAACCGATCAAGTTTTGTAATTGTTTTTCTTTGTCTGTCACAGGATGTGATTACACATACGATTACCTATCATAACCCCCTCAGATGAAAATTTTTAACCGTTAAGGTATGTCTTTTTTCACATAGTGTGTCTTGAATAAAACAGAAAGTTGTGGTTGAATCAATTGTATATTAGATTTAATGCTAAAAAATAATCTAAATTCACCTTAATTTGTAATCTAAATAAAATAAATATAGTTTCGTTTGATTGCAAAAGGTTGCTGGGTATATGGATGATGATCGAATTGGCCAAGCTTTGGAAGGATCAGATGTCATCATAAATGTTGGTGTGCGCAGGAAGCCTGGTATGACAAGTGATGATCCATTTAACATCAATGCTGGAATTATCAAGTCTGTGTGCGTTGCAATTGCCAAGTATCGTCCTAAATCCTAATGTGAGTATATTACTTCAAAAAGTAAGTTTTCATTTCCTGTTATTTATTATAGTTTGGGCAATTTATACTACATTTCAAGCAAAATTGTTAACATGGTTAGCAACCCTGTGAACTCAACTGTGTGTTCCAACTGCGGCTGAAATATATTAAAACAGCACAATCTATACTGGAAAACAAAAATTCTAAGGTTTTATAGACTGCTCATGATTGATAGTCCTCTTTCCATCTGCTGCACTTTGAATTTAACCTGTGATTTTAGGATTTCAAGTTGTGATGATGATGTTACTACAATTCATTTTGATCGTTCTAAGTTTGGTTACATGTTCGATAGAATATTTGAATGTTATCTAGATAGAATGCTTGAATTTTATCCAAATTAATCCGTACATCGCGCGGGAAGTATACACGGTTAGGGAATAAAGGCCGGTGATCCCCTCATGGAGCAATGAATCAACTGTGGGCTTTGATGTTGGGTCTTTAGATGGTTGGTCCATGCATGCTTTCTTTACGCTCATGGCCACTTCTCGCAAGGAAAGGTTGTCTTCTGATAAACGAGTCTTGGGCTTTAATAACAACAAGATTGCCAGATCCAGTAGTCAAGTTTCAGCTACTTCTATTGATCTGCAGACATGTGGGGTTTGCTCTAAGCTGATGTCTGAGAGTTGTGTAGTTGCAGTTCTAACTTGTGGCCATCTTTGACTGTTTGGAAAACATAACTGAAGTTAACAAGTATGACCCTGTGTGCCCTGTTTGTACTCTGGGGGAGAAAAAGATCCATAAAATGTCTGAAATTGGATTTCGTGACGGATATGCCTAAACCTAGAGAGTCTCACTAATGAGATATACTCGTTGGGCACTAGGGCAACTTTTTTAAATAATATTGATTATTTATAAACCGTTTAACGGTTAAACGAAAATACATGCTTTTGGCCATTTATTAAATATCGAATTTTGATATTGATATTTATAATTAATATATGTATTTTAATAATTATTTAATGTAAATATAATACATATATTTTGAGATATTTATATTTAATTATTTATTTATTCCATTGTTGAATAATTAAATGAATTATTATTTAATATCTTTTACTTATAAAGATAAGATAAATGGCATTTTTTTATTGGAAAATATGGCCACTTTAAATTGGTTATTTTGGCATTGTTTAATTGGTTATTATGAGATAAGTATTGAAATTTTTTGTATTTGATACCACAAATATTAATTAAATATTTTCCAATTAATTAAACAAAAATGAAATTTGTGGATATAATTAATCCTCTTTTTTCGGCAATTAGAGGAAATATATAAGCCTTTTTTCTTTTTCTTTTTTCTTTTTCATTCTAAAAAACCCAAAAAAATCAAATACAAAAGAAAGAGGAAGAGAAAAGGAAAAAAGGAGAAGAAACTTGGAAAATCAAGCATTTTAGTAAGCTTTTCTTACCTTTTTTTTTATGAAAAATGTTTCTACCATACTAGGCTTCAATATGATTAGCTTGGTTTGTTCTCTACTCTTTCATGGATGATATTTGATGATTTGGGAACTTGAATGAAGATGAAAGCATGTATAATTAATTAGATTACTTAAATTAGCTTATTAAGTATTCTTAATTTTGGCTCTGTGAGAGGAAAGTACACTAGCGAGTTCACACCAATTTCCTTCTTTATAGATATAGGCATGAATAGTCTACTGATGCATCAGCTTGAGAGAAAAGATTTAACAATGCTAATAAAACATAACATAGTTAATTTGGCATCAATACCCACTTACAGTGGCCGAAACTTGTCAGTTCAACAAGGGCTATTAGAATTACAATAGCATTCTACTAAAAGGTGAGGATTCAGACGACAACATTTGTTTTACTAAATCATCAAATAGAAGTTCCATATATCAAAGACAATAATATTATAACTCATAGAAGTTTCAACATAAACTTCATACCCTCACAGATAACATAAAGTATCATTTTATTTTATTTAGAGAAGAGAAAAAGTCAACACATCAACTTCCTTTCGGCTCTTGGACAGGAAATTGTGGAAGCGAGTCCAAACTAATTTCATTCTTTACAAGTAAGTCCACCACAATTGAGAATATAGATGCATCTGGCGTTATTTTTTTCCCTGCCATCTTTTGAAGAAGTTCAATAACTTTTGATGCCTCGTTATTTCGGATGCAACCTTGCATGAGCGTATTAAACGTGATAAAATCGGGCGCCACACCCTTTTCTTCCATATCAAGCAATAAATCATTTGCCTTTTCTATTTGCCCATCGTTACAAAGCCCATTTATAATGATGTTATAAGTTATAACATCTGGTATTAAGCCTTTAAGGGGGAATCTATGAAAAAGTTCCAATGCAATTTCAAGTCTGTCCGATTTACATAATCCATCAATGAGGCAGTTGTACGCTTCAATAGTAAGTTCACACTTGAGATTTCTCAAAGTATGAAATAGTTGAACTGCCTCTCCAATATAACCATTCTTGCAGAGTCCGTCAATAAAAGTGGTATAAACACGTGAATTAGGTACGATATCATTAAGTCTCATCTCCATAAAAAGTTTCAACGCATGCTCAACCTTACCTACTAGGAAAAGGCCATGAAACAATGAGTTATATGTAGCAGTTATTGGCCTAATTCCTTCAGAGAGCATTTCCCTATAAAGACTTAAAGCTTCTTCTGTTTTATTGTTCTTGCAGTACCAGTTAATCAAGATAGTATAACTAATTTCAGTGTCTGCACCCGTTACTCTCCATAGAAAGAAATAATTTCCTTGCACAATCGATTCTACCTGTCAAGCATAAACCATCCATTAATATGCTATAGGTAAAAACATTTGGACTCACACCTCTCTGAATCATCAATTCCAACAACATATTTGCTTCATTCATCTTCCCATTTTTGCAAAGATCATCTATGACCACATTGAAAGTCACAACATTAGGCTGCACACCTTGGTCCATCATCTCAATGAAGAAGCCCTTAGCCTCATTCCAATCATTAACACGACAAAAACCATGAATCAAAGTGTTGTAAGTAACCACATTGGGATTAATATTCCTATCCTTCATTTCCAAAAAGAGTTCCTTAGCCTTGTCCACAAACCCATCCTTACAAAGTCCATCAATAATACTACTGTAAGTAACAATGTCAGGCATACAAATAACACCAAATTCATCCCTCGTATTACCCATATCTTCAAATAACTTAAGAGCAACAAGTGTATGGCCAGTTCGACACAATCCATGAATCAAAGTACTATATGCAACCACATTAGGCTTACAACCGAAAGCATTTAGTTTCTTAAACAATTGGGTGGCCTCCATAATTCTACCCTCCACACACAAACCTTTAATCAAAGAACTAATAATCACAGTATCAGGAGTAAAACCACTCCTCATGATTCTCCCAAAAACAACAAAACCATCACGTACCCTACCCATTTTGCAAAAGCAATTAATCAAGATACTGTAACCAATTAAATCGGGCAGCAACCCCACTGAATTCAGTCTCTTGAACAGAAAAATAACAGTATCATACTGCTTCGTCTTAACAAGCCCACCAAACAAAATACAGAAAGATGAAATATGAGGAGTAGGGTGAATATTGAGCATGTAATCAAATAAATAAAGAGCATCATCGCGAGTGATATTACCCGATTTACATGTTTCTTTGAGAAATCTGTCGAGTGAGATTCGGTCTCGGAATGCAGGCAGTGGCGAATTGTTAAGTTGAGTTGATGATGGAAATGAGGGTTCATTTTTGGAATTTGAAGGAGTAGTGAGGTTTCGAAAGGAGAAATTACTGCCGAGAGCTGCTTTCCAACAAAAGTAAAAGGAACGATTGGAAGAATTCAAAGCCATTAAGGACTGAAAATCCTTGTGTAAGTGGTTCCCTAACAGAGAAGGGGAATTCAAAGCCATTAATAACCTATCTTGACCTTTCTTCTTTTCTTTTTTTTCTTTTTTTTTTTTTTTTTTTTTTTTTTTTTTTTGCACAAATCTTATTAATAATTACAATGGTCTCCGGTGAATAATCGTATCCGGTCTATTCAATAAATAAATGAGAAAATTTTATTCTATCCCCCATGAGAATTTTATTAAGGGCGGAAAATGAGATCGGGATTCGAGTATTCGATTTAATTCGACACTAATTAAAAAGATAAAGATTTGAAAAAATTGATTTGTTTAATAAAAGTATGAATTCGATTCGATTCGTTAAATAGAAATATAGGATAAAGATTGATTTCATTGATTTGATTAATTCGTTTAGAATCTGTTTATTAAAAGAATCATAAAAGGATTGAATAAATATCAATCTGATTAAGAGAATCGTTCATCATTCGTTTAGCATGTAATTTTATACATATTGTTATAAATAGACATATTATATAATCTAAAAAATTATATTGTTATTTAGTTATATTAAATATAAAAAATTATGCAATTAAAAAAGTGATGATGTTTTTTTTTTAAATTTAATTGATTTTTATTTATAAATTATAATTATAAATGAATAGTAAACGAATCGAAAATTTATATAATAAACGAATTGTAAATGAATTCATATTCGATTCACTATTTCATTTTGTTTATCAGTATAATAACCAATTGAATCATTGGCGCTACGGATTTTTTTCTCAGATATCAATGGCCGAGCTAATCTTTGTTTATGTACTGACTCAGATGTTAATGTCTGTCATTGTCATGTTATTTTATTTTTTTATTGCTAGTTTGCTTGAAATAATGTCTCTATTTATAAAGACATGTGAAAGCTTTGATGTTGCCTGATTTTTGTATTATCATTTGGCTAGTTATATCTACTTCTAAGAATTTGGATACCATGTTTAGCTCAGATATGCTTTCTGTAATTTTCTTTCACGTATATTTTAATAATAATATATATATAATTAAAATTCAATTATATTTAAATTATAATATAATAATTACTAATCATAATTTATAAAAAAAAAAATTGAGCATGAATCTAACTCTCATTCCCAAGTCTACTCATAGATGAATGAAAAGCATTAAATAGATTTTGACTTGTAATTTTAAAGTGAAAATTCTGAACATATTCAAGTTGTGAATCAAGTGCATCAAAATATGTCTACAATTTTACATAACATGATTGAGATTAAACTGTGTCCATTTCACATTTTGCTAAGTTAGTGGATAAATAAATCAAATTGACTTAATAAATTTGACATTTTGCTAAGTTAGTGATGATTATAGATATTTAATAAAGAGACTATCAAAATATTCATAATTGATTAATTGAGATTATATTGTGTTTAGATTAACATTTATATTTTAATCTAATCACGGTTTGTTGAATCATATCACCTTACCTTGTATACACCAAACTCCAAAAAAAGATAAATTTGATTTTCCATTTGCTATACACTTGGCATTTACACATTAAATCCACCAGCTTGTGTATTTTCATTTCATCATTTTAATTGCGTTTTTCCATAACATTTATATTACTTTTTCCATATTGACAATCTCAAAATGATTGTAAATAACATTTATATTACTGTCATGTAAATATTGACTATCTCTATATTTTTTACATCTATATTTTAGATAAGTTTAGGCTAATCCAGTGCCGACTCTAATACTTTTGCTTCTCTGGACATTATATCTCTTACTCTTTGGCAGTTTTTGTAAGATTTTCTTAAGGCACAGCGAAATGACGTGGTTCAGGTGAAATTATAACTTTAAAATTTTTAAATTTACTGAATAAATTATTTAATATCTAATATGAATAATTCATTCATATTTCACCTGAACATATTATATATATTTTTAATCAAATAATAACATAAATAATTTAGAAAACATCGCGAAACTTTTACGAAAATATTTTTCCGCAAAATAGCATAAAATATGTTTTCTTCTCTTTCTCTACAAGTTTCTTCAAGAAAACTTTGGGAGCTTTCTATGGAGATGAGTTTCGACCAAGTGGAGCTAATGAATGAGAAAACAAAATTTTTCCCTTTAAATACTAGGGTTTGCCGAATAAAAGGGGGCAATTCGGTCATTTTGGTTGATTTAATCTAATTAAATATCAAACTTTAAGTTACTTATTCAATTTGAATACTTCAAGCTTAAAAGTCATGCCATTTGTTACCATAAATAATTAACACATGTAATAACAATTATTACAAATAAATATTATTTAATCTAATTAAACATTAAGTTTAAAGTAGACAAAATCAAATTGAATACTTCAACCTTAAATTTTAATATTATTAGTAACCAATAATAATGAAATATATTACATAACAATTAGGTAATATATATTATTTAATTAGCTAAATATTTAACATTTAAATATCTAAATAATTAATTAACAAAATATACATATTATTATATATATGTATTTTTATTTACACTAAATAAAAAATATATATATATATATATTAATGACATATGTCAAAATCTTATTTGACAATTAATTAATATGTATCAAATCAAATTTTGCATCAAATACAAATACATATTAATTATTAATTGACCAAAATCCTTTAATTCATGTATTTTCGTTTAATCGTTTAAACGAATCGAATTAACTCATTTAATCTGATAAAATATTATGAATAATCTGTATTATTCATAACGCGTTGCCCAAGTGCTCAACTAGTACACTTCATATTGTGGGACTCTCTAAGTTTAAGTTTATCTGTCACGGAATCAAATTTCATGTCCATAATTCTCCACTCATGAATTTTGACAACTATAGATAATCTCGCTAAACTATGCATGTCGAGGTCATTTCATACATATAGTCCCTCCGTCACAAATTGTCAATATTATACATGAGATATTGATAAAAACGTCAAATCCTAAGGTATAATATAGTCGACTTTCAAATTATGATCTCTAAATAACACTCGAAACTCGCTTCTGAAGTATACCACGACTATGGATTTACTAGATCGCAAACATATATAAAATACCTATACACTATAAACAGGACTGGCGGATTCTATTTGATACTCACAGGATATCATGAGCATCACTCTACACCCACCGAGCAGACGGAGGTTTGATCTAAATAGATCGATGACGTGACTGCCATTAAATTATGGAGGATGTCTCATATATCCACAGTGGTATCGCAAGTCGAAGGACCACTATGCTACTCGACTCGAGAATATTCCTATTTACGCTGGTGTACCATATATTAGAAAATCTTAGACGAGTCATTCAATATCTATCAAATAAACACCTACACATCTATACGAGTCTCCCAAGACTCATGGTTCATTGGCATAAACCATCGGATCAAGTCTCGATATACGACATGTACTGGTCTCAGCGGATTTTACAAACCGACCCGTGTCAGTAAATCTAGACCAATATTTTTATTTGAGAATATACAACTTATAATGACGCTCCCCAATGTCAATTACAAACTACGTTGTAACTGCACGCTACGTTGTAATTTCTAAGGTCTTTTTCTAATGTACACATATCACTTAATCATATTTAGTTTCAATCTAATCGTAATTAGATCGAGTACTTATATGAAAACAAGATGTGCAATCATTAAGTAAGTAATATTATGGAAAAAGAAATTGTTCATATTCATGAATAAGACATAAATACGATCTAGATTGGCGTTCCGAGCACCAACCCTAATAATTTATCATGCTTGCTCTAGTGTCAATCCACGGTATCATATACACATCTCAATGTGTATCTTATGCGCATGGTCCTCGAGAGCCCCCTAGCACTCCAAAGGTCGGAAATAACAAGGAGGTCCGCTATAACATATTGCGTTTGTCCAACAAACCCAATTGTTTCCCTTAGCCAGCATCATTCATATTTTTAGAACCTAAGTTATACCTCAATATGACTCAGATGCGACATTAATATTGTGCTACATCTATTGATTTGTCTAAGTATTTAGGGATCAAATCCAAAATACTATGTAGACAACAGCAAAACAACACTAATATCAAAACTTCTAATCTATAAGATCACTATGCAACTTCCTAAGTCATAAGTTACAACTAATTCCACTAACATAGTAGAATCATCTGTGACACCCCCACTGCTTATTTTCTAACTCTATATGACGTAGACTGTATAACATCATAATTAGACTCAAAACTAATTTGACCCTAATGGTTGAGGACTATATACTCCATGAATAAGAAACTCATTCTTAATATCTCAAAGATAACAATGAACATGTTTCAAGACCCATCATATGGTCTCCAGGGTATCAAAAATAGTTCGTAAGAATTACGATTAAATTTATATCTTTAATCTCACATAATATAGTATTCATTATGCCATCATCCTATGATGCATAAGATTGACTGACATTATAATTTATTTCACTTTCGATAAAAGAATCATCTTTTACGAAAGATGAATATTATATATAAGAGACATACTAACTGTCAAACAGTTATACTAACTGTCAGACAGTTAATTTTACTGTGTCTTTTATTAAATCATATCCAATGCACGATTAATATGAGTATCTTACAAGTCTTTTAGTTTTATATCATAAATAAAACTTTATATCGAGAATATAATAAATAATACCACCACTGCTTTCAAGGAGGAAAAAAGACTTAGGTAATCCTTTTACCTCACAAACATCTCATTATTACCTTAATAATGATAATTTCTTAATGATATATGTTTGTGTTTTGGGCGATGGGCACAACAGAAGTGCGGGTTCGGGCGAAATCGTATTTTAAAACTTTTTCAAAATACCGAATAAATTATTCAATATCTAATATGAATAATTTATTCATATTTCACCTAAACTTATTTATTCAATATCAAATATTAACATAAATAATGTTGAAACTTCACGAAATATTTACGAAAAATATTTTTCCGCAAAATGACATAAAACGCGTTTTTGACTGAACCGACCACCCGACACTTCTAGGGACTGCCTAGGTCAGCCCTAATAGTGTCAGGGCAGTTCATGGGCTGCCCGAACAGTGACAGATTCACTTTTTGGATAGCTGTGACCGGTGCGTAATCACACGCGTATAACGCAAGCGCACGTATCGTTCAAGTAGTATAAAAAGTATCGATCCCACGAGGACTTAATACCTAATCTATTAATTTTATTAGGCCGAATGATTACTAGTATCTAACAGATTGATTGATTGATTGAAATGGTGACTTTAAACTTAAAATAAGTAAATATTACGTGAGAGTAGATTTAAGAAAATTCAAATTTATAAAACTATCAAGGGTTGTGATTTCTTCCAATATCTAATTAAAGATGATGTAGTTATTTCATGTTTGTGTAATAAATCAGTTTACTAACCTGGAACACAAAATTATTCAAAAGCCTCTGTCGATGGTCAGCTTCACATACCCAGTATAACCCAATTGAACCATATGTCTATGTCAACCAAATTACATGGATTCATTAAGATTAAGTTCCAATTATGGTTACCCCCGCCCGACAGGTATATGTCTATCCTGTAAGAAATCTATTAAATGGTTATCTATCCTCAAGGAAGATCATAGGCTATTAAGTCTAAGGCTGAAACCTAAAATTCCTTTGTCAAGTTTATTTTAAGTTTACCAGATCAATCTTATTAGTTGCCAGTTAACAAGACGCATTAAGCTTAAGACTTAATAAGTAAACCTTTATATTACGCAAACTATAAAATAACCTCTTATAACCCGGTGATATTGGAATTCATCACAACCCCAGATAACAGACTTAGTTACGACACATACCTCAGGCTAATAAAAGCTTAAATAAAATAAAAGGCATAAAGTAAATGCTGTAAATTAAATAAAGTAAATGCTGGAAATTAAATACTAGAAATTAGAAATGTAAAAGTACAATAAACGAAATTGTTGGGGTTAGAGGATCCACTTTTAATATTTCAAAATTAGAAATCTCTCTTATTGTCAATATTTACCAATTAATTATATTTAAACCGACCATATAGGCGGTGATATCATTGGTCCAAAGTCCAACCGACCATATAGACGGTAACAAAATCATATAAACCGACCATATAGGCGGTAACAAGGTTAGCACATAAACCGACCATATAGGCGGAAACTAAGTCCAATAATGTAAAACCAGGCATATAGACGGTAAATAAGATTGTCACCTAAACCAGCCATATAGGCGGAAACTAATTAATCCAAATTATATTAAGATAAGGGAGATTAAATAATTTTATTATATTAAAAGTCTTACTTTTTCACCCCATCAGAATAAGATTACCTGCTCATGCTGTAAATGAAAACACATTAAATTTTATTAATTAGATAAAAAGAAAATACAAGAAAATTCAAATAATACACAAGACACTTTCCTTTAGGTTTACATGGAGAAATTCCTTCAAAGAAAGCATGAAAAATTTACAAAGTTAAGCTTGGTATTTATAGGAAAATCTAAAGGCTTCCACCAATTTCTCCACAAATTGCTCCACCAATAACTCCACCAAACATGGCACCAAACATGGAAGCATGTTTGGTGGAAGTTTGACAATTTTTACTTTTTTTTATTTTATTACTTTTATTTTACATTTTGAAAATGACTATAGTAAATACACAAAATATACTAGATTATTCATCATTTCGTCGGCCTTCCAAACTTCAGAATTCGAAAATATTTGAATCTTAAACGTTGTAGATCTTTGTGTCTTCTTTAATCTGGCACTTGAATCAGCTCAATTGAATATTGGATGAAAAAGTTATGGCCAAAATATGAAACTTGCACAAAACTGGAATTTCGGACTGCACTTCGTGACGCGTTTAATGAATTTCCGTTTTCGCCATTTTTTCTCCGAATTTCATCGTTTTAGCCCCGAGTTGATTCCATTAAATCCCAATACTTTATTTATCTGCAAAACACATCAAAATATTCATCAAACTCTAGAAACTAATAAATATTAGGTAAAAGGGGTGGTAAATATTGATATATTTTACGTTCATCACACCCCCAAACCTAACATTTTGCTAGTCCTCGAGCAAAACAATAAAATAAAATACAAGAAACAATTAAAATTAAACTAAGTCACTTTCATAGGGATCACTGTTGCATTTAGCATATGCAACAAGCCTTTAAACCCCTAGGTGTCCCTAGTGGACGAGTTGTAGTCTCGTGAGGGCTTACAGCAACGATACCCACAAACGTTTGATAAAAGTAAAAAGATAGTAACACTAATGCACACAAAAGCAAAAAGACAAGAAAATAAAGAAGTTAGTGACTAAACAGGTGAACTTATACTCCAAGTTAGTAGTTGTTTTTTTTCTTTCTAAATTACCGATAAGTAAATTCTCCGATTATTTTTATTGTTCTTCATATACACAACCAACAAAATATTAATCAACTCATTTTGCTCACAATAGTCATAAGTGCAGTTGAGAAGAGGGTAATATTTTTGTCGTAAAGTTTTATCAGAATTCACACTTTTTTGTAGTAATAGAATAAATTTTTTTTTCTAATTTTTCTGATTTTTCTTTGATTTTTGATTTTTGTTTATTTATATACAATATCTTCCGTCTATGTAGCGAGCTTTGGGCCAGTGGCTCCCAAATCAGTTGGCTTTAGGACATTAGGTGTTAAGACACCCCCTATGGACTTAATTACTCAGACTTCAGATATATATTTTTTTTGCAACATCTTCGATCCATGTAGCGAGCTTTGGGCCAGTGACTCCCAAACCAGTTGACTTTAGGGCACTAGGTGTTAAGACACCCCTACGGACTTAATAACTCGGATCTGAGAAGTTTTTTTTTTCTTTTTTTTTTTACTCCATTGCCATTTATAGATGCTTCCTCCAATTAAAAAAGAGCACTGAATATTACAAACTTTTCAATTACATCTCATGTCTGTATGTTACAATGCATGTTGATAATGCCTGCCAACTGAGCATATGAAGATTCATTTTAGTCAGTTTTATGGAGAATTCACAAATTAAATAATTCAAAAGGAAATAAACAAAAATTAACTTGTTCCGAAATAGGTTTGAGAAACGTATCAAGAGTGGAAACTCCTTACACAGCTATCTTTCACCAATTTCACTTGATTAATCAAGTTAAAAACAAAAACACAAAATATTTTTTTAATTTTTGTAAAATTTTCAATTTTTTTATTTTTTCAAAAAATTTTGGACTAAAAATAACACACAAAAAAATAAGATACTATTAACACAATAACACAATAAAAATAAGATATTATTAACTATTCCCCTCCCCCAAACCTAAATGAGACATTGTCCCCAATGTCTGAAATAGTAGAAGATTAGTTTAGAAGATAGTACCTGGTTAGCTGAAATACTACATCTAGAAAGGGAATTAAAGATTAAGATCTAGATTTATCTGACGCTTCTTACCACGATCATCATCAGACCATTTTATCTTGGAAAGGATAGGGTCAATTTGTGATTCAAAGGCTAAGATTTGGTCAATTAGATCTGGGGCAGTTCAGGCAGTAAAGATGAGTTCTTTCATAGGTTTTGTCACGAACCCATTTCTTCGGGCATCATCAAGAAACACACAAAGAAAATCATAAAATCCCTAAACGTTAAACAACCTAATTGGTTTCTGGTGTATGTTCAAGTTCACCCAAGATAGCACTATAAAAATTTCCTCCAATGTGCCCAAGCCACCTGGCAAAGCAATAAAAGCATCAGCACGGTTAATCGTTTCCACCAGTCGCTCAGACATTCCTGGTACGATCAGTTCCTCTACATTTGATGGACCTATCAGATTCGCCTCCGCCAAGGGTTTTGGGATGATTCCCAGAATTGGACTGCCTCCTTCATGTGCAGCTTTTGAAACGATCCACATTAGTCCAAGATTGCCTCCGCCGTATACTAAGTGCATATTCTTTTCAGCTAAGACTTAACCCAATTCCTGTGCTGCTTCTATGTATTGTGGTTTTGTACCAACACTAGTACCGCAAAATACACAGATGTTTTCAACTCGTCTTCTTGAAGTGGCTTCCATGTTTTACTCTGGATGTCTTCAAAAGTGCAATGATGAGTTGAATTTATAATACCTGAAAAGGGTAAGTAAAAATAAAAGCACTAATACCTGCCAAATGACAATTATTAGTTAAACAGTAAAATAAATCGTGATAGTCAAAAAGTTCTGGATCCTGTCGGAGAAAATAACAAAACAAATCACAATTATTAGGAAAAGACAAAGAGATATAATATGTACAAGAAAAGTAGCGGCTTGATTGACGTCTATGCGTTAGGGACAAGCTTCCCATCCAATTTTCTTATAAATTGGCAAACATAGTCTTTTTGAGTCAGATTCCCAAGACTTAACTGTTGTCTTTCTTTCCGGAATTGTGCATATAACACGCGAATCTCGTGATACACACATCCACTAGGATGCGTCTCAAGAGTTTTAGATATGTCATCCAAAGACTCCTTACTCAAGCCATCACTAATTAAATTAATCTTATCTTCACGGTTATCAGACACCATTCCTAAAGAACGACAACGGGTATTACAAAACATGCGAACACATTTATAACAAACACACATTCTTTTGGCTCCTCTCTTTTTAGCATATGTGCTTCTTCCTAAACCAGGCAAATGTGAAATAAAAGAGTCAGAAAACTCACCTGCCAATCAGAACCTTGCTTCAATAATCCAACGAATATCAGAAGGAATACCTTTGATCATTAGTAGTCTCATCCGTTCCAAGCGAGCTTTGTAAACTTTCATCAGATATTTTTGAGGGAGAAAATGAAATTGCTTGTGAAGATTTACAAGAGCTTCTTCCATACTGAAATGACTTAACATGCGAAAACTAAACACACCAAATGAAATCACACCAAATCACAATATATACAAAAATTGCATGGGTTGCCTCCCACCTAGCGCTAAGTTTAATGTCGTCAGCTAGACGTGACTTCCCGAACGTTATGCTGGATCTGAAAGTGTGACACTTTCTTTTTGTCTCTCAATAGATTCTCCCCAATAGTGCTTGACACGCTGACTGTTAACCTTGAATGTTTCGTTGGTGTTGGGATCCAGTAACTCAACAGCGCCATATGGTAAAACCTGAGTGATCACAAATGGACCTGACCACCTTGATTTTAACTTTCCAGGAAAAAATTTCAACCTCGAGTTATACAACAACACCTGCTGCCTTGGTTCCAACTGTCTGTGCACTATTTTTCGTTCATGTCATTTCTTTGTCTTTTCCTTGTATAATCTGGCATTCTCATAAGCCTGTAGGCGAAATTCCTCCAATTTATTAAGTTAGTGAAGTCTTTTCTCTCATGCAGCTTGTGGATCAAGATTCAACTTCTTCAGTGCCCAGTACGCCTTATGTTCAAGCTTAACTGGTAGATGACACGATTTCCCAAACACCAATCGATATGGGGACATACTAATGGGTGTCTTGTAAGCTGTCCGGTAGGCCCATAATGCATCATCCAATTTTGTAGACCAATCCCTCATTGTTGATCCAACGGTTCTCTCCAAAATTCTTTTGATTTCTCTGTTTGAAACTTCAACCTAACCATTTGACTGTGGATGGTAGGCAGTGGAAACCTTGTGAGTAACTCCGTATTTGGTTAGAAGTGCATCAAAGTATCTGTTGCAGAAATGTGAGCCACCATCACTGATAATTGCCCGAGGTGTTCCGAACCGAGTGAAAATATTCTTTTTAAGGAATTTGATCACCACTTTTGAATCATTGGATGACTGTGTAATTGCTTCGACCATTAGGAGACGTAGTCTACTGCAACCAGTATGAACAAGTTTCCGAATGATGGAACAAATGGTCCCATAAAATCAATACCCCACACATCGAATATCTCCACTTCCTGAATATTTTGTAGCGGTCCTTCATTTCTCCTGAAAATATTCCCCGTTCTCTGGCACCTGTCATATTAAAGAGCAAACAGATAAGCATCTTTAAAAAGAGTGGGCAGAATAAACCTGATTGTAGGACTTTGGCTATAGTTTTATTCTCGCTGAAGTGTCTGCGATATGGTGATGAATGACAATGTTACAGAACACTATTGACCTCCTCCTGTGGAACACACCGTCTCAATAATTGATCAGTACATCGTTTAAACAGGTACGACTCATCCTAGACATAGTGCTTGACTTCTTTGAAGAACTTCTTTCTTTGCTGAGATGTCCACTTCAACGGCCATTTTCCTGACACTATGTAGTTGACATAGTCAGCGTACCAAGGGACTTCATGTTGTTTCATGGCAAATAACTGTTCATTTGGAAAAGTTTCTTTGATTGTCAGTTCTTTTCGTGCTGTTTCACCATTTTCAAGTCTTGATAAATGATCTGCCACTTGGTTTTCTATCTCTTTCCTATCTCGAATCTCCACATCGAATTGTTGGAGAAGAAGTATCCAACAGATCAATCTGGGTTTGGCATCTTTCTTTGTGATCAGATATTTAATTGCTTAATGATCTGTGTAGACCACCAATTTGGGACCCAGCAGATAAGAGCGGAATTTGTCAAAAGCAAACACAACTGCAAGCAACTCATTTTCAATGGTTGTGTAGTTGATTTGAGCTTCATTCAGAGTTCTACTGGAGTAGTAAATGGCATGGAAAATCTTTGCTTTGCGTTGTCCCAAAACTGCACCTATAGAAAAATCACTAGCATCGCACATTACCTCAAATGGAAGGGTCCAGTCTGGTGCTACAATGATGGGAGCAAAAACAAGCTTCTGTTTCAGGATCTCAAAAGCTTCATGGAATTCTTTGGTGAAGTTGAAAGGCACGTCCTTCTCCAGAAGATAGCACAGAGGTTTAGCAATCTTGGAAAAGTCTTTGATAAATCTCCTATAAAAACCTGCGTGTCCGAGAAAGCTTCGAATCCCTTTGACAGATGTTGGTGGAGGTAATTTTTCAATTGTTTCAATCTTTGCTTTGTCTACCTCGATTCCCTTTTGTGAGATCCGGTGTCCAAGGACGATGCCTTCATGCACCATGAAGTGGCATTTCTACCAATTGAGTACCAGGTTGGTATCTTCGCATCTTTGTAACACTTGTTCCAAATTTTGCAAGCAATAGTCGAAAGAGTCTCCAAACACAGAGAAATTATCCATAAACACCTCCATACTCTGCTCCAGCCTGTCTGAGAAAACGGCCATCATGCAACGCTGAAATGTGGCAGGGGCATTATATAGTCCAAATGGCATCATGCGAAAAGCAAAAGTATTATACGGACATGTAAAAATGGTTTTCTCTTGATCTTCTGGGGCGATAGTAATCTGATTGTATCCTGAGTATCCGTCCAAAAAATAATAGAACTCATGTCCCGCCAATCTGTCCAGCATCTGATCAATGAATGGTAGCGGAAAATGGTATTTCCTCGTGGCTTTGTTCAGCTTCTGGTAGTCCATGCATACTCTCCATCCAGTCATCGTTCTTGTAGGAATCAACTCGTTCTTTTCATTTGTGACTACAGTGATTCCTCATTTCTTTGGTACACACTGCATAGGACTCACCCAAGTGCTGTCTGAGATGGGGTAAATGATGCCAGCATCCAACCATTTGATAATTTCTTTCTTCACGACTTCCTTCATGATTGGATTAAGTCTCCGTTGATATTCCACTGTGGGTTTTTATTCATCATTCATCAGGATCTTGTGCATGCAAAATGATGGACTAATACCACGAATGTCTGCTATAGTCCAGCCAATGACTCTCTTGTGCTCTCGTAACACTCTCAATAATTTTTCTTCCTGTTCTAATGTTAATGAAGAAGAAATAATTACAGGTAATTCAGAAGAGTTTCCAAGAAATGCATACTTGAGATGGCTCGGAAGTAACTTCAACTCCAGCTGCGGTGGTTCTTTAATTGAGGGCTTGATTCGATATTTCTTTGGGAGTTCTAGGCTTTCGATTGGAGGTGTTGATTTAAAACGAAACGGCAAGGTAGTTGATACATTCCAGGATTTCAACATTTACCTTGCTATCAGTCATGTTGGGGATGCAAGCTTCAAGTTTGTCCGTGGGAATTGTATCAGTATCTTGGATGATACTATCAACAATATCAATTGTGAAACATTCTTATTCCTTTTCATCACTCGAAAATTTCATGGCTTTGAAAACATTGAAGGTAACTTCTTGGTCCTAAACTTTCATGGTTAGTTCTCATTTTTGTACATCAATGACAGTTCAACCTGTAGCCAAGAATGGTCTCCCCAAGATGATATGAACATCTTTGTCTTCTTCCATGTCAAGAATAATGAAATCTGCTGGGAGAATGATTTTGTCAACTTTGACCAGCACATCTTCAACTACTCTTCTTGGAAATATGAGCGTTCGATTAGCAAGTTACAGAGAGACTGAAGTAGGCATTGCTTCTCCAATTTTCAGTTTCCTGTAAATAGAAAAATGCATTAAGTTAACATTTGCACCCAAATCACATAAAGCCTTACCGATATAATGTTCTCCAATGGTGCATGGGACAATGAACTACCAGGATCTTTCAACTTTGGGGGAAGTTTCCTCTGAATGATGGTGTTGCATTCTTCTGTCAATGTTACTGTCTCGTAATCTCCCAATCTCCACTTTCGTAAGAGAATGTCTTTCATGAATTTGACATAGCTGGGCATTTCTTCCAAGGCTTCTGCAAATGGAATATTGATATATAGCTTTTTGAAAACCTCCAAGAAATGAGCAAACTGCTTGTCTAGTTTGCTTTTCTGAAGACGCTGTGGAAATGTGGAGGTGGAATGATTCTTTCTTGATCTTTTTCCTTTGCTTCTTTTTCCACCATTTGTGGAACTGTATCTTTTGGAACTTCTTCAATGGATGCCTTGATTCCAACATCTTTGTTGATTTCAGTACCACTTTTCAAGGTGATGGCTTGACATTCCTCATTCCCTCGGTTCCTTGGATTTAGTTCTGTGTTACTGGAAAGATTACCTGGCGGTCTGTAAGTCTGAGCATTGGCTAGTTGTCCAATCTGATTTTCCAGTGCTTTGATAGAAGCTGATTGACTCTGAAAGATAACATCATATTTTTTTAACTGAGCCAGCACTTCTGATATTCCTGGTTCACTTCCATGCTCCTAACCTTTATTATGTTGCTGTTGGAATCCGGGTGGTGGATAGTTCTTTGGCGGCCCTGAATTATTACTCCATGAGAAATTGGGATGATTCCTCCACCCTGTGTTGTAGGTGTTGGAATATGGATTGTTCCCCTGTCTGTTGAAATTGTTGACATAGTTCACCGTCTCTTCAAGTTGGTTTGGCTCGGGTCCTCCTTCATATGGTGAACTTGTGGATCCAATATTGCTTTGCATGCCGAGAGTCTCCATGGATTTGCATATCTGATCTAGCTTGGCGTTGACTGTTGTATTGGCTCCAACTTCATAAATTCCAGCAATTCTTTGGATCATGCTCATTTCTGTTGGCCACAAGGAATTATTGTTGGCCATTTCTTCGATTAGGTCCCAGGCTTGATCTTCTCCTTTTGCCATTAAGGCTCCTCCAGCAGTAGCATCAATTGTGGTTCTCATCAATCCAGAAAGTCCATTATAGAAAGTTTGGACTTGAAGCCATTTTGGAATCTCATGGTGTGGACATTTCCGGAGCAAATATTTGTACATTTCCCAAGCTTCGTAAAGGGATTTTGAATCTTGTTGCACAAAGGATGTGATGTCATTCCTCAGTTTTGCTGTTCTAGCTGGTGGAAAGTACTTTGCAATGAATTTGGTGGCTAGAGTGTTCCAAGTTTTGATGGAACCTGCTGGCAGTGAATGTAGCCAAGCTTTAGCTATGTCCTTCAAGGAATATAGGAAAACTCGCAGTCTCATTTCTTCTTCTGATGCTCGGTTGTAATTGAAAGTTCCGCAAACTTCCAGGAAGTTGCTGATGTGGGCATTAGGATCTTCAGTTACATTTCCTCCAAACCGAACTGACTGTTGTATCATCTGAATGCAAGTTTTGATGTCACCTGCATTTGCTAGTAAATGAGGAAGTACAATACATGAAATGAGGCCATCTACCACTGGAATGGTTATGTCTCGAATGGGAATTGGTGGTGCAACCTCCAAAGGTTCAGGTTCCATGTTAACGATTGCTTCTTGGCCTTCTCGTCTTTCCCTTCTCAACTGTCTGATGGTTCTCTCAATTTCTGGGTCAAGCGGTCGGAGTTGAAAGCTTCTGGTTCGTCTCATGTAGTGTCTGAGAACCTGAAACACAAGAAAAAAATAATAAGCAAAAATAAAATTAGATACAAGTAAAGGTATCTAACCTCAAAATTAATAGTGAAAAGATAAATAATTCCCCGGCAACGGCGCCAAAAACTTGACCGGTGCGTAATCACACGCGTATAACGCAAGCGCAAATATCGTTCAAGTAGAATAAAAAGTATCGATCCCACGAGGACTTAATACCTAATCTATTAATTTATTAGGCGGAATGATTACTAGTATCTAACAGATTGATTGATTGATTGATTGCAATGGTGACTTTATACTTAAAATAAGTAAATATTACGTGAGAGTAGATTTAAGAAAATTCAAATTTATAAAACTATCAAGGGTTGTGATTTCTTCCAATATCTAATTAAAGATGAAGTAGTTATTTCATGTTTGTGTAATAAATCGGTTTACTAACCTGGAACACAAAATTATGCAAAAGCCTATGTCGATGGTCAGCTGCACATACCCAGTATAACCCAATTGAACCATATGTTTATGTCAATCAAATTACCTGGATTCATTAAGATTAAGTTCCAATTATGGTACCCCCGCCCGACAGACATATGTCTATCATGTAAGGAAATCTATTAAAGGGTTATCTATCCTCAAGGAAGATCGTGGGCTATTAAGTCTAAGGTTGAAACCTAAAATTCCTTTGTCAAGTTTATTTTAAGTTTACTAGATTAATCTTATTAGTGGCCAGTTAACAAGACAGATTAAGCTTAAGACTTAATAAGTAAACCTTTATATTACACAAACTATAAAATAACCTCTTATAACCCGGTGATATTGGAATTCAGCACAACCCTAGATAACAGACTTAGTTACAACACATACCTAAGGCTAATAAAAGCTTAAATAAAATAAAAGACATAAAGTAAATGCTGGAAATTAAATAAAGTAAATGCTGGAAATTAAATACTGAAAATTAGAAATGTAAAAGTACAATAAAAGAAATTGATGGGGTTAGAGTATCCACTTTTAATATTTCAAAATTAGAAATCTCTCTTATTGTCAATATTTACCAATTAATTATATTTAAACCGACCATATAGGCGGTGATATCATTGGTCCAAAGTCCAACCGACCATATAGGCGGTAACAAAATCATATAAACCGACCATATAGGCGGTAACGAGGTTAGCACATAAACCGACCATATAGGCGGAAACTAATTCCAATAATGTAAAACCAGGTATATAGGCGGTAAATAAGATTGTCACCTAAACGGCCATATAGGCGGAAACTAATTAATCCAAATTATAATTAAGATAAGGGAGATAATCTAATTTATATATTAAAAGTCTTACCTTTTCACCACAGCAGAATAAGATTACCTGCTCATGCTTTAAATGAAAACACAAAATTTTATTAATTAGATAAAAAGAAAATACAAGAAAACTTAAATAATACACAAGACACTTTCCTTTAGGTTTATATGGAGAAATTCCTTCAAAGAAAGCATGAAAAATTTACAAAGTTAAGCTTGATATTTATAGGAAAATCTAAAGGCTTCCACCAATTTCTCCACAAATGCTCCACCAATAACTCCACCAAACATGGCACCAAACATGGAAGCATGTTTGGTGGAAGTTTCATAATTTTTACTTTTTTATTTTATTAATTTTATTTTACATTTTGAAAATGACTATTGTAAATACATAAAATACTCTAACTTATTCATCAATTTCAGCCTTCCACACTTCAGAATTTGAAAATATTTAAATCTTCAAAGTTGTAGATCTTTATGTTTTCTTTAATCTGGCACTTGAATTAGCTCAATCAGATATCGGATGAAAAATTTATGGCCAAAATACGAAACTTGCGCAAAACTAGAATTTCGGACTGCACTTCGTGACATATATAGTAAATTTCCGTTTTCGCCATTTTTTTATCTGCAAAACACATAAAACACATCAAAACGTTCATCAAGCCCGTTCTGGAAATTGTTCCAACTCCCAAAACACATCGAAAACATTCATAAGACATCAATTTCATCATAAAATCAGAATCATTTCCAGGTCTGAAACAGTGACCGAAATTGCCAAAAATTCATGCTTTAAAACCTTTTTTTTAAAAGATTAATCTAATTAATCAAACACCCATTCAAAGCTACCACACATGAAGAACTCTAGAACAATTCTAGGCATAATAAGAGTGGTTATCACACTCTAGGATGGTAACAAGATTGTCCAACAACAAATTGAACCTAAATTACTTTAATATAGTTCAATTTTATTAACAATTGCATTATACTTCCAATTCATCCACCAAATCCAAAAAGTCCCAAATTAAACAAGTAAAGAAACCCCAAAAATATTCTAGGAACACAAGAACATGTAAAATAATTTTCTAAGCTCAATGATGACATAGATTACCTCTAATCTCCAAAAATCCTTAAGCTTTTCTTGTTTTTCTTCACTTTTTCTGCATGTTTCATCAAATAAAATTTGGGTTTTTCTCTCTAGGTGAAAGTCGTGTTGGATAATATGACCCATATCGTCACTATTTGTACAGATCATGGTGTTGTTGTACAAATTAACTATGTGACAAGGAAATTGCACTCTCATCATTTGTGATTAGATCACCTTAGATATATAAATGAAGAGAGGTCCGTATGATTAGTTCCTGGATTGAGATGATATGAGACAGTATTGGTTCACGAAAGATTAATCATTAAATATCCCTAGTCATAGTATTATCGAGACTGGACATCGATAATGCGGAATAGGCTGGTATCACACTTGTGCGCATTGTGAGGGCACAACGGCGTAGTTCTCATATACTTAAGTATTGGATACTTATGCAAGTGCGGTAGGAGGTTGTGTTTCACCGATGGTACGGGAAACAGCTTCGCTCTGGATAGACCCCTCGGAATCCCATTGGTATTATGACTATGTGTCTATGGGAATCCGACATCAGGGTAGGTGTATTTGGTCTTAACCTGAGACTTGCACCGCTAATGCTTACGACAATCAATATACTTTAGTTGAGGTCGTCTAGGACTCTAACCAGTTCTGTGTACGCCGAAGCTGAGTATATTGAGAATCGTAGAGTATTGGGTGTGATGTCAAGACGGAAGTATCACTCCAGTCATAGTGGAGATGATGTCACGCAGGATACAGTATTAGTACTCTGAGGTGCTGCAGCCATCGGGATATTATGACAAGGTCATGTATATCCGATTATAGAGACTAGTTACCAGAAATCCGACATGTGCTTCGTACGGGGCAGACACTTATCCAGCCCCAGGCCTAGCACGTGACTATCCGATACTGGGCCGATATGCACGATACTTAGTATACTACGCCTGATATAGATCCTTATATATTCCTGTAAGAATATTTCCGGAGAATTGGGTAGGCATGGCGTTTTGCTAGAAGCTAACCTTGTCTTGTAAATCGGTAGAACGTGGTACTTGGTACGTACGTGTTCAGATACTCCGACGACCGTATTACTGCCAACATATCCGGGGATCTCATGGGTCGTTTCCCAATGATACACCGATGACGTATGACTCGCACTTTATTAATCTGGGATTAATTGATGAGAGAGAAAATTAATTTAGGATTAATTACGGAGATATTTTATCTAGGATAAAATATCATCTGAAGGAGAAAATGATTAATTCGGAATTAATCATTAAATTAATATATTCGATATATTAATCGAAATTAGATTTCGACGCAGAATTGAAATTAGATTTTAATTCGGGCGAACGAATTAATTTAGAATTAATTCGTTAGCGACGTGAATAGTGAATTCGCTAGGCGTAATCATTTAATTACGACGCGACGGAAAATTCGCTAATTGAGAATTAGTGAACCCGAGCCCGAGTGTGATTGCGAGCGCATTCACATTTCGAATTCAAGTGCGGCAACACAAGTCACATCAAGCGTCAAATCATTCGTCACATCAAGCGTCAAATCAAACGTCACTTTGAGTGATGTGATTGATTGATGTGATTGATTGATTGAAAGACATGTCACTTAATAAAGTGAAAATGAATAGTGATGTGTTTTTTGGTGAAATAGTGTAAGTTGGTGAGACATTTACCTTTTGATTATTTAATATATTATTGGTAATTGTTTTAATATATTTTCTTGGAAAATATATAAAGCATTTTGGAAAATGCTTTGACCAACTTTAATACACAATTTATCTCCTCCTTTTCTTCTTACCTCACGCCCAAAGTGGCAAAATAAGCTCACTGGTTTCTCTTGAAATGCCGTGAGTTTGAGGAAGCATGTGCCTTGATTTTGTGGCAAAATCAAGCGGAGCTAGCACTCCGAGAGACTTGCGAAGGTGTTAGGGAAACTCACCCATGAGCCGGGAATCATTCGACGAAGATTCGGAGCTCAAATTCAACACTCAAAACTGAAAAACAATGGACAAAATCTGCACTGCAGTTCACGCAATCCAGTGAGCAATTTTGGAGTTTTGTTCATCGTTTCGTCTCAAACGATCGATGTGAGTATTCCGCAACTCCTTTGATATGTTTTCACACATGATTTCATTGCTTGTTTGATCTTGGGACCTAGAATAAAACCAACAATGGCATCAAGAGCCTAGGTTCAAGCATGAAATTTTAGGGCTTAAAATTGGGTAATTGATTTTGAGCATGATTTGGTTAAATTGTTTGATTGAGCATGTTTAATGATGTTTAATTTAAGATTGATTGGATCAATTTGTTGAAATTGTGATTGGATCAAATTTCCCCAAAATATATGTGTTGGCCGAATATGTAAAGAATTTTGGAAATTTGGAATTTTTTGATTTTGATTCATTGGATGAATTAGAATGATGATGGATAATGTTAATTTGAAATTAATTGGATTGAATTTTGAATTAAACAAAATCCCTAATTTGCTTATGTTGGCCGAATTCAAAAATGCCCTTTAATGTCTTGGTTTTTTGATTTTGGACAATTGGATGTGTTGGAAATCATTCGGGATGAGGATTTAATATCGATTGTGAAATTAATTGGATTGAATTCAAATCGGATAAAAATCCCTATCTTGGCCGAGACCTTAGAAGCATGTATGTGGGTTTGATTTTTCATTAATGTGTTGGACATGTGATGATAATAATGAGCATGATTAATTAGGCTAATTGATATTTTAGAAATGTTAATTGGGTAATTAATTATGTTGAACACTTTAGGTAATTAAATTGGAAATTTGGAATTTGGTAATTTAATTACTTAGGCCTATTTTTGAATTGGGCTTTTAAAATTGTAATTGGGCTTATTGGGCTTTGTTATACAAAGTTAAGTTTAGGCCAAATGGATTGGATCTAATTGGGCCCAAAACCGCTTCCATAAAGCCCAAATACGACTTAATGAACCTTTTAAAGTTTAATTGGGCCTAATGGGCCGAAATTGATTTCTGGGCTTATGGGGTTACTCCTTGATTGGGCTTTGGTTGCCGAAGCCCACTCCTTAAAGAAATTAATTAAAGCCCATTGGACTTGAATTAAATTGACGTTGGACGTTAATCGGGCTTTGAGACCCGACACGATTAAATTTGGAATTTAAGTCGAAAAGGTTTATTAAATAAAAGTGTAATATTTAATTTGGAATTGAATAGTGAATTAGTATTAAATACATATTAAAATTTGATTTAATGTTGTAGTTTAATTTAATTCATGAATTCGTACTTTGAGTACTTATTCGCAAAAACGAGTTTGACTCGAGCAAAATCAAATCGTTGTTTGAACATTGGATGATCACATAATTATCAGATTAATTAATTTGATTAGATTGATTGATAATATGCTTTTGTGTGAATACATGGTTGTGATGAATGAATAATGTATATCGGATGGATATTAGTTGGGTGGGGGCAATTTTGGAAATTGTTGTAATAAATTCGATTTATTAAATTGGACCTGCGTGTCCAGCCTTATCACCTCTTTTCTCTTTGTATTCTCTTCTCACCTATTCCCCTCAATGTAAATGAGGTTTCTTTAGAAGTGTAGTGTAACGGGTAGAAGTAATACAAGTGCTAGCTTGAGTGAGAAAGTGAGAGATTTGATCTAGGATCAATGTAAGTATCCATCCGCATATCATTATTATTTATTTTCATACTCGCTTTATTATGTATTTAGAATGCATGTTAAGGGTGTATGATGATGAGACCTTAACAAAGATAATGAATTGGTAGCCAATTTGCACGCGAAAAAGCCTTCATCAAATATCATGCGTCTTTTCCTTCCATTGAGTGATTCTTGCTCAAGATCCTAGATTGGCATGGGTTGTTGGCCAAAGTCAAGCTCTTGTCCGTCGAAGATGTGTTTGAATCATGAGGCTTTGTTCCATATTGGTGTCTTGTCCAAGTTGTGGTTTGTTGGCCAAAGTCAAGACCACTTCTTGTCCAACGACATTGATTACGAAGCTTCCATGGTCAATGGGTCCACGCTTGACTGGGATCACTAGGTTTGTTGTGCCAAAGCCAAGGCCTAGTTGATTCAGAGGAAATAGGTTAGGGTATATATCGATATATAGGCATATATTAGATATATGTTTGGGACTTGGATGTCCACCTACTGGATCTAGGAGTTGGATGAGATCCAATTGATCTTCGAGATCTACCTAGTTAATTATCATATAATTTGTTGGCCAAAGTCAAGATTGTGTGATATTTAACGGGATCCTAGCCCGCTAGGAAACACGGTTTCCCGAGTACTCGACAGAGGGTTAGAGGCTCGACGAAAAATAGTGGGAGGCAAGAATTGAATTTGCAATATTCGTTCAATTACTCGCCATACGCGCTCATTCAAATTATTTCGTCGTAATATTAAATGTTAGTTGGACTAATATTTAAATTGTTGTTTTAATAAACAGTTGGACTGTATTATACTTGATTATATATAATTGGATTATATTAATCAATATATTTGAATTAATTAATTTCAGTTTACAGTTGATTTTATAATTGGATTATAGTAATCAATGTAATTGAGGTTAATTAATTTGGATTATATTGATTATATAGTTGGACTATTATAATCATTATAATATATATAGTACCACTAATCGTTGATTAAATAGTTGGACTATTGTAATCAAGATAAAATTGAAAAGTTGGATATTTAAAATATAATCTTGGATTAAAATATTTTAAATGATTAATTTTCAAATTGGGAATAAATAATAGGTTACTTTATTTGATAAAATAACTTATTATACCTTACGCCCAAAATTAAGCAAAATAAGTAGAGCATAAATCTTGGAAGATTTATGTGATGATGACTTTAATGCTTACTTTAATATACTTGTCATAAATCTAATTTTAGATTTAAGAAGTATTAAAATTGCAATTTATAATTCTTGGAGAATTAATTGACTATTCTAGAGGAGATAAAGTCAAAGTTTGCAATTGGGCATGTAGCACGAGGTGCACATCGTTTCGATATTCTAAAAACCCAAGGCTTGGCCTAAGGTTCCTAAAATATTGAAAAAGATAAATGACATATACCAAAGTGACTACCATTTGGATATGGCAGACACGAAGGAATTAAAGAAAGGGCAAGGCTCTGACTTTAAAAATGTTTGTCAAAGTTATGTTCACAACTAGTATTGAAATTAGATTTTAAATACTTAGTGTGGTACATAAAAATATGTATTGATGTTCAGAATCTGCTTTGAGCAGGATACTGACTTCAAGCTGAGATTGCTCTGCGAATCGGAAACGGGACGAAAGTCGCTGTTTCGACCGTAGATACCTAAGTTTAGGAACTACCCTTTGGGTGTGTACTTAAATTAGGAACTGTTATAATGTAACTAGTTTGACTAGAGACATTATCTCTATATCAGTGTTTAATCCATTGTGGATAAACCTTTATATTCTAGAACACTAAGTGTTTCATTAATAAAGATGATACTGAGATAAACACATTAGATGTAAATAACAGAATTTATATTTTGAATATAAGTAAAATCTCAAACATATAAAATGACAAATAAATAGCTCAAATTGATTTGATCAAGTAGAGACTTATTTGTGGCATTGTTGTCTAGGACACAATTGAACAAGACTCGTATATCCACACTTTTGAAGAGTGGGTACTAGGACTGATTTGACTATCCAAATAAAGTCTGCGAATCTAGTTTATTAGGTAAAGTACCTAAAACACTATTTACTTGGTAATAGTGAAAGTGCCACCGATCTGTTAGCCCTATTCATGGTGAAGTTAGTGGGCCCATATCTAGCTAGGCTAGATGTGAACATGAATGTTTCGTGACCTTAACGGATGTGGCATCACGTTATGGTTATGTGTTTTTTTGAAGAACACAGATCGGAAACTTTTATATTTTCGACACGAAGTAGAAAAACAGATCGGCTATAGTATTATGCCGCCACGGTAAGACCGTAATGGAAAATACTTAAGCAGTAAGTTTCATACGTACATGAAAGAGTACGGTATTCTTTCATATGAGGACATGATAAGGTTTATCACGAGTCGCTCTGAGCTATCATTTCCTTCAAACAGGATATGTATTAACAGTGCAAAACTTATTTAGAATAAGGTTCCATATAAATCTATTTGACAGATATCATATAGGATATGAACAGGAAAGAAACGGGGTTTCTCACTCCTAATAATTTGGGTATGCCAGGCATAACGTTTGGATGATACCAAACTAAGAACCCAAATTGGATAAGTGCCAATATAGGTTATCCTAAGGGAAACCTTAAGTATAGTACTTATAAATCTCACATGAGAACAATATGATTGTTGCTCACCATTCGGTTTTCCTGAGAGGAATACCGATATGCAGTGGTCAGTGGGAGGATAGTGATACTCGATGAAAATCGGAGTAATACTATTCAAGGCACGAAGTCCTTAATGGAACACAAACAGTTCATCAATGATGAATCTGTACCATTAATCTTCGAATACACAAGAACTGGGTAGATCGGATAGAGTCAGAAAACAACCTAGGGTATGGGTTTCTGATCTAACCTCATAAAGATGTCAATCTTATGAGGGTATACCACCCAACTACGTTTTGAGGAAGTGATACGAGGTATCGACTCCCTATTTTGGCAAAGTGCCATGAGTCCAAAATGGATTCCATGTATAACAACTATTTTGGATACTAGTTGTGTACCACAAGGCATTGTGCCTATTGGTACATTAAACGCCTTCAAGGAAGACATACATGGATGGCAACATACCAACGTACAAAGCTAGGCTTATAACGGAAAGGTATCGTTATTAACATTGTGTTAATAACGGTTCATCCTTTTACCTGTTGCCATGGTAAATCCATTTTGAAGATGCTTGTTGATAACTGCGTATTTCATTTATGAAATGTGTCAGTTACAGATCAAAATCGCTTTCCTGAAAAGGAAACCTCTTGGAGGATTCTTACAACATCCTGACGATTTTGTATAACCGACAAACAAGGTTTGCGGGTTATTCGATCCATGTTTGGATTGAAGCAAGCATAAGGTTCTTGGAACTAACGTTTTGATGTAATCATAATGGTTTATGATTTAATTCAAAACGAAATGATTCTTGTGTATATAAGGAGGTTAGTGGGAGCGCACTGACAGTGAAATTCCCAATAAAGCAATTGGTGAAAGCTTGGCTTTCATAGATATTCTTTCATAGAAATTCTCCGTAGAATTCTTGGGAGTAACAACATTTATTCAAGGAATAAAGATCTACTGGGCTAGATTTGGAGTTGTTAACACTCTCTGAGAAATTGTACATTGAGTAATGTACGTAACCTGGTGTCTCATACGCTTTGAGCATATGGAGTCACAATCAGGACAATCCAAGTGATAGTCACTGGATTGAAGTTAAGAACATCTGTTAGTATCTTAGAGAACTAAAGATACTGTCTTAAATTATGGAGTAGGAGAACTTAAAGTGACTAGGATCACTGTTGCAAGTTTCCAAACCGTAAATACTGCGGTACTATAAAGTTTGAATAACGGACAGTGAGCTGGAAATCTTCCTAGTAAGATAACTGTTGCCGAATAAACAAAAAATGCGGATTATTGTTGCAGCTGAGGCAGCAATAGAAGCCATTTGGGTCGAAAATAAATCTAATTAGATTAGATATAGTTCTGTTAGCGGCTGAACTAGGCGTCAGCACAGCCTAAAGAATTAATGGTCTCATCAACGATCCAGATATATACTTCTACATTCATCTGATTCGTTCGGATCATACATCGTGGCGATGTGATGATCGTATAAATCGCGTCAGACGATAATCATGAAAATCCGCTGACGAAAACCTTTTTCTCAGAAATTTGAGCGAATCGTACATAGTTCGGGTGTACGACACTTGAGTGACTGGCTATGTGCCAAGTGGGAGATTGTTGGATAATATGACCCATAGCGTCACTATTTGTACAGATCATGGTGTTGTTGTACAAATTAACTATGTGACAAGGAAATTGCACTCTCATCATTTGTGATTAGATCACCTTATATGTATAAATGAAGAGAGGTCCGTATGATTAGTTCCTGGATTGAGATGATATGAGACAGTATCGGTTCACGAAGGATTAATCATTAAATATCCCTAGTCGTATTATTATCGAGACTGGACATCGATAATGCAGAATAGGCTGGTATCGCACTTGTGCGCGTTGTGAGGGCACAACGGTGTAGTTCTCATATACTTAAGTATTGGATACTTATGCAAGTGCGGTAGGAGGTTGTGTTTCACCGATGGTACGGGAAACAGCTTCGCTCTGGATAGACCCCTCAGAATCCCATTGGTATTATGACTATGTGTCTATAGGAATCCGACATCAGGGTAAGTGTATTGGTCTTAACCTGAGACTTGCACCGCTAATGCTTACGACAATCAATATACTTTAGTTGAGGTCATCTAGGACTCTAACCGATTCTGTGTACGCCGAAACTGAGTATATTGAGAATCGTAGAGTATTGGGTGTGATGTCAAGACGGAAGTATCACTCCAGTCATAGTGGAGATGATGTCACGCAGGATACGGTATTAGTACTCTGAGGTGCTGCAGCCATCGGGATATTATGACAAGGTCATGTATATCCGATTATAGAGACTAGTTACCAGACATCCGACATGTGCTTCGTATGGGGCAGACACTTATCCAGCCCCAGGCCTAGCACATGACTATCCGATACTGGGCCGATATGCACGATACTTAGTATACTACGCCTGATATAGATCCTTATATATTCCTGTAAGAATATTTCCGGAGAATTGGGTAGGCATGGCATTTTGCTAGAAGCTAACCTTGTCTTGTAAATCGGTAGAACGTGGTACTTAGTACGTACGTGTTCGGATACTCCGACGACCGTATTTACTGCCAACATATCCGGGGATCTCATAGGTCGCTTCCCAATGATACACCGATGACGTATGACTCGCACATTTATTAATCTGGGATTAATTTGATGAGAGCGAAAATTAATCTAGGATTAATTACGGAGATATTTTATCTAGGATAAAATATCTTCTGAAGAGAGAAAACGATTAATTCGGAATTAATCAATTAAATTAATATATTCGATATATTAATCGAAATTAGATTTCGACGCAGAATTGAAATAGGATTTTAATTCGGGCGAACGAATTAATTTAGAATTAATTCGTTAGCGACGTGAATAGTGAATTCGCTAGACGTAATCATTTAATTACGACGCGACGGAAAATTCGCTAATTGAGAATTAGTGAACCCGAGCCCGAGTGTGATTGCGAGCGCATTCACATTTCGAATTCGAGTGCGGCAACACAAGTCACATCAAGCGTCAAATCATTCGTCACATCAAGCGTCAAATCAAACGTCACTTTGAGTGATGTGATTGATTGATGTGATTGATTGATTGAAAGACATGTCACTTTAATAAAGTGAAAATGAATAGTGATGTGTTTTGGTGAAATATTGTAAGTTGGTGAGACATTTACCTTTTGATTATTTAATATATTATTTGGTAATTGTTTTAATATATTTTCATGGAAAATATATAAAGCATTTTGGAAAATGCTTTGACCAACTTTAATACACAATTTCTCTCCTCCTTTTCTCTCTTACATCTCACGCCCAAAGTGGCAAAATAAGCTCACTGGTTTCTCTTGAAATGCCGTGAGTTTGAGGAAGCATGTGCTTTGATTTTGTGGCAAAATCAAGCGGAGCTAGCACTCTGAGAGACTTGCGAAGGTGTTAGGGAAACTCACCATGAGCCGGGAATCATTCGACGAAGATTCGGAGCTCAAATTCAACACTCAAAACTGAAAAACAGTGGACAAAATCTGCACTGCAGTTCACGCCAATCCAGTGAGCAATTTTGGAGTTTTGTTCGTCGTTTCGTCTCAACCGATCGATGTGAGTATTCCGCAACTCCTTTGATATGTTTTCACACATGATTTCATTGCTTGTTTGATCTTGGGACCTAGAATAAAACCAACAAGTCGGCCATGGTGGAAGACAAATGAATGAGAAAATAATTTTCCTTTTATTTGTGTGATGATCAACACTAGGGGAAAGTGGGGCAATTTTGTCATTTCAAAAATTTAATCAAATTAAATCAATTAAACTTTATGATATCCAATCAAAATTGTACACATAAAGTCTAATATGATTCATGCCAAGTGTTCCAATTATATATCACCATCTATCATACTAATTATGACAAATGGATAAGATATTTGATTTTCAATTATTTAATTATTTAACAATTAAATAACTAAATAATTAAATAATAATCATTTATGTATTTTTATTTATATAAATAACAAATACATATATTTAGGGTATGTGTCAAAATTTTATTTGACGATTAATTAATGTGTATCTAATTGTATTATGTGTCGAACACAAATACATAATAATTACGATCAGACAAAATTCCCCAATGCATGTGTATTATGCATCGAATTAACTCATTTAATCTGGTGAAGTATTATGAATAATCTGTACTATTCACATTGAGTTGCCTAAGTGCTCAACGAGTACACTTCATATTGTGGAACTCTCTAAGTTTAGGTTTATCCGTCAGGAAATCCAATTTCGTGTCTATAATCCACACTCATGGATTATGATGACCACGTATAATCTCACTAAACTATGCAAGTTGTGGTCATAACATATGTATAATCCCTCCGTCACAGGCTATCCGTTTTGTACATGGGATATAGATGAAAACGTCAAATCCGTTCGGTCTAATACAATCGACTTTCAATTTAAGATCTCTAAATAACACTCGGAACTAGTTTCCGAAGTTATACCATGGCCATGGATTTACTAGATCGTAAACATTTGAGGATGTTTATGCCCTGTACACAGGACTGACGGATCCTGTCTTGATACGCACTAGATATCATGAGCATCGGTCCACACCCAATGAATAGGCGGAGGTTTGATCATGAATAGATCGTTGATGTGACTGCCATCAAAGTGTGAAGGATAACTCATATATCCCACTGTGGTATCTCAATTCGATGGACCACTATGCTTGCTCAACTCGTGAAGATTCCTATTGACGTTGATGTACCATATATTAGGAAATCTTCAGTGAGTCGTTCAGTGTTTTATAAAATAAATACCTACATGTCTATACGAGTCTCCCGAGACTCATGGTTCATCGGGATAAACCATCGGACCAAGTCACGATATACAACATGTACTTGTCTCAACGAATTTTACTAACCGACCCGTGTTAGTAAATCTTGACCATGAACTTTATTTAAGGATATACAACTAATAGTGCGCTTCCCGATGTAAATTACAAACTACGTTGTCACTGCGTACTATACTGTAAATCCTAGGGTCTTTGTCTAATATACACGTATCACTGAACCAAATTCAGTTTCGATCTAATTGTAATCAGATTTCTAATCACAATTAGATCGAATAAGCGTATAAAAGACAAAGGGTGCTACCAATAATTAAGTAATATTATGGAAAATTGAATTGTTTGTATTTAGGAATCGGACATAAATACGATCCGGATTGGCACTCCGAGCACCAACCCTAACATTTTCTCTCACTTGCTCTAGTGCCAATCCATGGTATCTTATACATATCTTAATATGTATTGCATAATCATGGCCCTCAAGAGCTGACCAGCACTCAAGAGGTAGGCAACAATAAGTAAGCCTGCTTTTACAAATCGAGTCTGTCAAACAAACCCAACTGTTTTCCTTAAAAAGTATCATTATATTTGTAGAATCCAAATTCCACATTTATATGACTCAGACACTATATCAGTATTGTGGTATAGCTAGTTAGTTGTCTATATATTTAGAGATCAAATCCAAATACTATAAGACAACCGCAAGCACTACACTAATATGAAAATTTCTAATCTATAGGGTCACTATGCAACTTCTTAAGTCAATACTTCGTAAGTTGCAATTGATTCCACTAGTTCAGTAGAATCAACGGTGACACTCCCACTATATCTTTTTTGATTTTATATGATATAAACGATCTAATGTCATAATTAGGATCAAAACTAATCTGACCTTATGTTTGTAGAATAAATTCTCTATGAATAAGAAACTCATTCTTAATATCTCAAAGATCACAAAGAACATGTTTCAAGACCCATCATATGGTCTATAGCATATTAAAATAACTCGTAAAAATTATGATTAAATTGACATTTTTAATCGCATATAATATAGTATTCATTACGCCATCATCCTATGATGCATAAGACTGACTAGACATTCTAATCAATCTCTATTTCGACAAAGGAATCATCTTTTACAAAAGATGAATACTATATACATAAAAGACACGTTAACTTTCAAACAGTTAACTATCATACAGATAGTCATGTTGTGTTCTTTATTAGATCATATCTAATATGCGATTTATAGGAGTATCTTATAAGTCTCTCAGCTTTATATCTTATGTAAAACTTTATATATCAAATTTTTCAGAGGACTACTCCCACTGCTTCCACAGAGAAAATAAGACTTAGGATATGTAATACTAGAAAAAAATTTGTATGCTCCACTGACCCTACTGACAAAAAACGTATTCTCTATACTTTAATAAAACCAGACAATCTTACTGATATCAAAATCAGATAACACGAATTTCTGGAAAGCTTATCTGAGTCTACAATAGGCTCCATAAGTTAATATATCAAACTTTGATCTTAGTAGAATACAAACTCTAGGGCCATTCTAGAATGAACTCTTCAAACAAAGAAAACTCAACGAATTTATCATTCGAAGAAATCACTCAAGAACGCCACTTTGCATTCTTTAGCCAAAATACATAGTTTAATATCAACATTAACCAACAGACCTTTAATTGTTCAATCAGTGCGACTAGAGATAAGTTTTCTCAGAATCTACAATAGATCACTGAGCATAACCTTTCTCACTATCATACTATAAAGGTCAAACCTTTATCAAGCTTAATTTGCTTTTGCTGCGTAAACAATTTACACACTTTATGAACCATTCATAACAAAAGCTTAATCAAGTTCAAAGCTTGATCGTAGTAAGCTATGAACAATCTTAGATCTATGGTTCAATGTTAAGTTCCGAAATCGATATCAAATATCGTTCCTACTATAATTTATAGGATAATTTTCTTCGATAAGAAAATAACAGAATCATTAAGTATCAAATACTTTGTAAATGATTCTGACATCCTATTGAACTTATAAAGAAGTTGTCTAAGGGTCTTTTCATCTTATTAATTATGTAGTTCCATTATAGTTTATCATTCTCACATTTGACTTCAATAAGTCAAGTCTTTTCTATAATCGTTAACACTTGATGTTACACACCAAGTAATAAAAATAATTTTATTACTTGGGATCATAGAAAAGATATTCTATCAAATAGAATACAATATTCTATAAAATAGAATAAATGATAAACCCTACTTGTACCTCATAGGCACAAGTACTTTCAATTATATAACCATTATACAAAAGAAAGTCTCAAATCTCAAACTTTTCAAGATTCGAATTTTCTACCTATACATATCATATATGTAACTATAGAAATGAATTGAACCTTAATTAAAGAGACGAATCAGTATTACTAGAGCATAACCCCAAGAGCATTGAAAACTAATTCAGTGAACACTCAATATCAACGAATCAAATTATATAAGATTCGATTACTCCTACTGACCAATTCCATCAAAATGGAATCGTGGAAGTTTAATCATTGAGTAAGAATCACATTCTTTAAATAATTTTAGAACTAATTGCCGTAAATTCATGCGTTTGATTATATCAAACATCTTCGAACAATTCAAAGATGTGCAATGAATTTCTAAATATACAGTTTTCAATATTACAGATAAAATATCTTTGAACTATTCACAATATTCAATCCAAGTTTCATTAGAAACACATTGACAGTTCTTGAACAATTCAAGACGTTCAACATTTTCTCTATTAGAAACACGTAACTAAGTCATGACAATTCATTAACTATGTTACGAAGCAAAGAAAACTATACAAGGCAATTTCCAACTCATTAAACTACACACATCTAATATATTAGTTTAATAAATCTGTAGTCCAATGACAATCATCGGTTAAATGAGATTTAATCACATCCTAAATACAATATTCTTTAAATGGATAGGATATATGGTATGAACTCGTATCAAACTATCATTTACCATAAGGAACAAACATCTAATGCTTATGTGATAAAAAATCATAAAGCACAATTCCAAGTTATTTATTTTACCGAATATTTTTATTAATGTTTATCTTTCATCAATAAAACTACCAGTTGTCTTAAAATATGTAACAACTGTTTATACAGAACAAGTAACGGTTATTAAACATTATTTTAAATAACTAGATGGGAGATCTAGTATCCAATACCTATAGTTGTCGTATTGTGAGAATCAGTATTCTCTATACACAACTACACACATCTCTTTTCTTTAGCTTTATAATTTACGTTCAATTATTCACAACAATTGCAAATGATTGATTAGCAAACTGTATCATACACGTGACTTCTAAAAGTTACTAAAAGCCAAGAAACGTCATTAAAAGATGAACAAATACTAAAGAGGTTTTCTTAATGCCAGTCAAGAATCTCGAGACATGAACTATTGAAGTCAATTCTTACTGCAAAAGAAACTATATGTTCTAGATAATTATATCCTAAAGCATATATCCTATTTAGATTACTGTAGGACACAGAAATCGACGACGCTGTTCTAGGCTCGCGGCCTAGTTGGGAGTACGAAATAACATGGAGTCGCCACCCGGTGTGAACCGGGACAAAGATTTAAGGCTGCACTCACCCCTCGCAAGGGAAGACCTCAAACCGTTGGGTTCGGAATGGTCCCTTACTTATGTCACTTGTGATGATATGATTTGTGCAATAAATTAACCGAGTCTACTCAATAATCATGCTCAAAGGTATTTAGATCTAACATGCATTCGCTAAATAAATCCTATTCTAAGTTTGCATGCTTGAAAGTAAGTCTTTGAATGGCAAACACGATATCACACAATGAGCATATTGAACCATTAAATAAACGAATCACTATTCAAACATAAACCTAAACTAATCAAAATAACATGCTTAAAAATAACATAATCATGCTTAGAAATTAAATTACAAAACTAAATTAAATCATGCTTAAAATAATAAATGAACGACCTATAAACTACAACATGCTCAAATACAAATTTGGATGAGACGAGATATGTGTATCTTAAATGGTACGTGGCGTTGTATCCCGAGTGCAGACTGCTATACCGTCCATTCGAAATCGGCTATGGAATTTACGTCTGGGTTTCCATCCGATATACCACAAAAGGGAACACACATCCCGCTCATCCAACAATCACATCATGCCTCAAACGACTCTCATGCAATAATATTTTAAAATAAATAAAATAAAATGAAAGAAGATAAGTAAAAAGGTGCCCTCAGGTCTAACCTCTTTTGTCGTCTCAAGAAAGGGCGTTACACGTCCGTTGGAAGGGTAAATGATCCGCTACTTTTCCGATTTGTTTACTCAACGTCTTTCCTCGTTGTTTCGATGTTCGGGCTGCTGTTTTTGTTGTATTTTCGAGTCGCTGTTTTAAGGTAATTTAGGGACTGTTTTAAGAATATTTAGCTGCTGTTTTGGACTGTTTTTTATGCAGTTTTGGGACAGTTTCTGGGCAGTTTATTCGGTGGTCTTGGGCAGAAAACTGGATGAGTTATGCGGCAGTTTCAGGGGCTTTATTTGCTGCAGTTTTGGGGTGATTTATTGGCTGTGTTGCTTGGCAGTTTGTTGGCAGTTAGTGGAGGCCGTGTGATGCGCTGAATGGAGTGAAGGTTACGTGTTGAGGGTTATTGAGTGGGCAATGGTGCATGGCTTTGGGAGAGGCAACAACGTGAGTGAAGTTGTGGTGGCTTTGTGCGTGAGGGTGTTGAGGGCAGAGTTATGTGTGTGAATTAAAGGTGGCAGGTGGCATTTGATTTTAAGAGGGGCTTGAGGATGTGTCGTTAAGTGATGAAGGGGGCAACTAACGTGAGGCTGCTGGACGTGGGTGAAGTTAGAAAATATATATATATTCAAGAAATATAAATGTAGTGGATTATAAGCATAAATCTATAAACAATATATAATAAAGGAAAACGAAAACAGTAAATTCCATAAAAATTACACACTGCTTGAGTTATGGTTTTTAAACCCAACAATGTTTCCCACTATTTTACGTAATACCATAATCCCCAACGGAAAATAGGAATTCAATAATTAAATCAAATTCCATAGTGAGAGTATGATCCCATGAATATATTTCGACTCACAGCTTTGACACGATCTCGCCTACGTATATTCATTAGGTTGACAACTCTTTGTTAATCACTCACCAGTGACTCCTGGTTTTGGTCCTGATAGTTTCTCGCTGTGACAGCTTTGGCACGTTCACATGGAGGTGTATCAAGGCTACACTTGTTAATCACAAACTCAAGCTACCGGTGTAGTCCTGACAGCTTTGGCACGTTCAGGGTTTCCACTTTCACTTGAATTTATCCAGTTTTAATATATAACCGGTATGGATAATAATCCTATAACCTACACCCTCACAGCTTTGGCACGATCTCGGATGCAGTTATAGAAAGATACCCATAAATCGTACTGACAAGACGGACCAAGAAACATGTATCCAATACACGTCACTTTAACAGCCTTATTTCTAATCGGGGATTTTCCTTAGAAAGTTATAATCTACATCAAATACATAATTTTAATCTAAATCGTTTTCTAGACATTTCAATTCTACCTTAGAAAATATAACACAATTTAGCTATTAAATTTCAGTTACATTTTCCGTTAATGTAGAACCGAAAAGTAAAGAAACATATATAGATTCCAACCAAGTGCGAACATTAAAATTTGATTAAATATCAAATATCAAGCATGAATAATGTAATGGATGAAGCATCAGACCCGCTTTGATATCATTTTTGTTAGGGTTTTGGGTGATGGGCACAACGGAAGCGCGGGTTCGGGCGAAATCATATTTTAAAACTTTTTCAAAATACCGAATAAATTATTCAATATCTAATATGAATAATTTATTCATATTTCACCTAAACCTATTTATTCAATATCAAATACTAACATAAATAATGTTGAAACTTCGCGAAACTTTTACGAAAATATTTTTCCGCAAAATACGTTTTGATTGAACCGATCACCCGACACTTGTGGGGACTGCCCAAGTCAGCCCCAATAGTGTCAGGGCAGTTCATGGCCTACCCGAACAGTGATAGATTCACTGTTTGGACAGCTGTCACCCGGTTGGCTCAAAATCTACCCAATAACACTGTTTTTGCTTATTTCAACTCGGAAACACTTTCCGATAATTATTCCAACTCCAAAAACACATCCAAAATATTCATAAGACATCAATTTCATCACAAAATCAGAATCATTTACAGGTCTGAAATAGTGACCGAAATTGCCAAAAATCCATGCTTTAAAATCAATTTTTTTTTAAATATTAATCTAATAATCAAACACCCATTCAAAGCCACCACACATGAAGAACTCTAGAACAATTCTAGACATAATAATAGTGGTTATCACACTCTAGAATGGCAACAAGATTGTCCAATAATAAATTGAACCTAAATTACTTTAATCTAGTTCAATCTTTATTCACACATGCATTATACTTCCAAAACAAATTGAATCTAAATTAATTTAATCTAGTTCAATCTTTATTCACACATGCATTATACTTCCAATTCATCCATCGAATCCAAAACCCCCAAATTTGAACAAGTAAAGAAATCCTAGAAATATTCTAGGAACACAAGAACATGTAAAATAATTTTCTAAGCTCAAGGATGACATAGATTACCTTTAATCTCTAAAAGTCTATAAGCTTTTCTTAATTTTCTTCACTTTTTCTACTTGTTTCATCAAACAAAATTTGGGTTTTTCTCTCTAGGTGGAAGTCGGCCATGGTGGAAGACAAATGAATAAGAAAAAATAATTTTCCTTTTATTTGTGTGATGACCAACATCATGGGAAATAGGGTCAATTTTGTCATTTAAAAATTTAATCAAATTAAATCAATTAAACTTTATGATATCCAATCAAAATTGTACACATAAAGTCTATTTAATTCATGCGAAGTGTTCTAATTATATATCACCATCTATCATACTATTCATGAGAAATGGATAAGATATTTGATTTTCAATTATTTAATTATTTAACAATAAATAACTAAATAATTAAATAATAATCATATATGTTTTTTATTTACATTAAATAAAAAATACATATATTATGGTTTGTCAAAATTTCATTTGACGATTAATTAATGTGTATCTAATTGTATTATGTATCAAATATAAATACACAATAATTACGATCGGACAAAATTCCCTAATGCATGTGTTTATCGTTTAACATTTTAAACGATCCGGATTAACTCATTTAATCCGGTAAAGTATTATGAATAATCCATAATATTCACATCGAGTTGCCCAAGTGCTCAACGAGTACACTTCATATTATAGGACTCTCTAATTTTAGGTTTATCCGCCACGAAATCCAATTACGTGTCTATAATCCACCCACTCATGGATTATGACGACCACAGATAATCTTGCTAAACTATGCAAGTTGAGGTCATAGCATACGTATAATCCATCTGTCACATGCTATCCATATTTTACATGGGATATAGATGAAAACGTCAAATTCGTTCGGTATAATATAGTCGACTTTCAATTTAGGATCTCTAAATAACACTCAGAACTAGTTTCCGAAGTTATACCATGGTCATGGATTTATTAGATCGTAAACACGTGAGGATGCCTATGCCTTATACACAGGACTGGCGGATCCTGTCTTGATACGCACTGGATATCATGAGCATCAGTCTACACCCAACGAACAGACGGAGGTCTGATCATGAATAGATTGTTGACGTGATCAAAGTGTGGAGGATAACTCATATATTCCACAGTGGTTTCTTAAGTCGAAGGACCACTATGCTCGCTTAACTCATGAAGATTCCTATTGACGTTGATGTACCATCTATTAGGAAATCTTCAGTGAGTCGTTCAGTGTCTTATCAAATAAACACCTACATGTCTATACGAGTCTCCCGAGACTCATGGTTCACTGGGATAAACCATCAGACTAAGTCACGATATACGACATGTACTAGTCTCTGTGGATTTTACTAACCGACCCGTGTTAGTAAATCTTGACCAGAAACTTTAGTTAAAGATATACAACTAATAATACACTTCCCAATGTCAATTACAAACTACGTTGTAACTGTGCACTACATGTATATCCTAGGGTCTTTGTCTAATATACACGTATCACTGAACCAGATTCAGTTTCGATCCAATTGTAATCTGATTTCTAATCGCAATTAGATCGAATAAACATATAAAAGACAAGGGTGCTACCAATAATTAAGTATATTATGGAAAATGAAATTGCTCGTATTTAACACTAAAAATAAATATGATCCGGATTGGCACTCCGAGCACCAACCCTAACAATATATAACACTAAAAATAAATTTCTACGGTCCAATAACCTTACTATCATATATGTATTCGTTATGTTTTGATAAAATCTGACATCTGACTGTTATAAAAAATAGAGAACATAGATTTTCGAAAAACTCATCTGAGTCTACAATAGGCTCTATAAGCTAGTATATAAAATTGTGATCTTAGCATAATCCAAAATCAATGGCCATTCTAGAATAAATTCTTCAAACAAAGAAATCACAATGGATCTCTTCTCTGAAGAAACCATTCAAAAACGCCACTTTGAGTTCCTAGCTAAAATATATAGTTTAATATAAACATTAATCAACAAATCTTTAATTGTTCAACTAGTGCGACTACAGACAAGTTTTCTCAGAATCTACAATAGATTGCTAAGTATGACATTTCTCACTGTCATACTATAAAGGTCAAACCTTTAATACGTTCACCTTGTTTTTGCTGTGCAAACCATTTGCACATTTTATAAATGATTCATAATTAAAGTTCAATCAAGTTTAAAACTTGATCGTAGTGAGCTATGAACAATCTTAGATCTATGGTTTAATGCTAAATTCTGAAATCGATATCAAATATCGCTCCCACTATAAGTTATAGGATAATTTTCTTCTATAAGAAAACAACAGAAACATTAAGTTTCAAATACTTCGCAAATGATTCTGGCATCCTATTAGACATATATGAAAGATGTCTAAGGGTCGTTTCATCTTATTAATTATGTAGTTCCTTTTTATAGTTTATCACTCTCACATTTGACTTCAATAAGTCAAGTCTTTCTACAAATATCAACATCTGATGTTACATACCAAGTAATAAAATAATTTTATTACTCGGGATTATAGAAAAGATATCTATCAAATAGAATATAATATTCTGTTAAATAGAATAAATGATAAACTTTTACTTGTACCTCCAAGGCGCAAGTACGTTCAATTATATAACCATTATACAAAAGAAATGTTCAAATATCAAACTTTTCAAGCTTTAAATTTTCTACCTATATATATCAAATATGTAACTGTAGAAACTAATTAAACCTTAATTAAAAGGATGGATTAGTGTTACTAGAATATATCCTCAAGAGTATTGAAACTAATTCGGTAACTCTCAATATTAAACGAATCAAATCATATAAGATTCGATTACTCCTCTTCACCTATTCCATCAAGATGGAATCATAGAAGAATAATATTGAGTAAGAATCATATTCATAGAATAATCTTAGAACTAATTACCATAAATTCATATGTTTGATCATATCAATCATCTTTGAAATATTCAAAGATTCACTATGAATTTGTAACGACTAGTAGTTTTTACTACTGCCTATAATAATAATGTTACATACAAGATGAAGGCATGTAAAATAAATTATGTTGGGACTCAAATATGCTCGTGGAATGACTTTGAGGACAATCAGTAAATTTCTTGAAGTCCCAGAACGAGACTGTTCCGTGTTTCCTTTGAACCGCCCATGGTATTTAGGGCGTAACTTTTGTTGGACAATTATGACCCATAACATCACTATTTGTAAAAGGCATGGTGTTCTTTGTACAAATTAACTATGTGACAAAAGAAATTGCTCTTTTATCATTTTGTAATTGGATTACTTTGATAAATAAAAGATAAAAGTCCATATGATTAGTATCAGATTAATAAGATATGAGACAGTATTAATCCATGAAAGGCTTAATCATTAAATATCCCTAGTCGTCGTATTATCGAGACTGGACATCGATACTGCGGAATAGGCTAGCATTGCACTTGTGTGCTGATGAGTGGTAATTATATCACTATTTCCCACTAATTTGACCTAATTTTTGTATAGTTTCTTGAGTTTTGTGAACATTTTGATGTGTTTTATTTTTATTTTGCAGATAAATAAAGTTTGGGAAGCATTGGAAGCAATTTGGGGCCAAAACAATGAAAAATGACGCAAAAAGGGCATTTTGGTAATTTTGCGCGTCGCGACGTCTAATGTGCGCCACATTCTGCTAACCTGCGCCTGAGACACGTGTCAAAATCTGAGAAATTTTGACTTGCTAACATGTGTCGTGCCACGTGTCATCATCAGAACATATCTTGCTAAAATGCGCCGGGACACATGTCATCATCACATGCTACCGACAATACGCATGCCCGTGTCAGCCTCTCATTCGACCGTATCAGTCGCGTGCCATGTGTCAGCCACGTGTCACCTACGTGTCATCCATGTGGCTGCCACTTGTTGTCTACGTCAACATCCAACCGAGTCACCTTGCCACGTGTCGCCACGTCATCAACAGCCAATCAACGCCTGCCACGTGTCAGCATCTCAGTGGACCGATCATACCGCATGCCACATGTCGAAATTCCATTCGGCTAACAGATTACGCGTGCCACATCAGCAGTCAAATAGTCAAAACGTGTGCTAAGTCAGCAAGTCAACATCTCACACGCATTTGACCGAGTCAACGCGTCCCCGCGTCACGACGCAAGAAGGAATTTGGCGTCGCGACGCGAGGCAGTTCTGATGCCTATAAATTGAAGCTTTCTACACTTCATTTGGTGTGCTTTCCTTGGGATTTTTTCCCCGATTTCATAGGATAACATCTATTTTGTAAAATATTAATAATATTTAAATTATGTATTTTTATTTTTAATTTTTATTACAGCATTTTATTTACTTTTATGTTTTGTAGTTAATTTTTCCGCTAGGGTAAAAGGTGAAACATTTAATGTAATTATCTAGGTTAATCTCACTTAATTATAATATTTAAATTATAATTTAACCGGATTAATTAATGACAGACTTTATTACCGCCTATATGGATGGTTGTAAATGTTTAACATTATTAATTCCTGAGAAAGCAGAACAGTAAATAATTTATATATTATAATAAGTGAGATTCCTAGATATGAAATATTAAATGTGGATCCTCTAACCTCAGCATTGTCTTTTATTCTAGAGAAGTGATGAAACACAATATTCACACACTTAATAATTATTTTCTTTTTATGGGTAATTCTTTAGTTTGTTTATTGAGT
>SKCR01045873.1:0-46641 GCA_019454045.1 Zanthoxylum bungeanum
CCAGGGTCGTGGACCCCCTGCATCAGTTTGGGGATGCGTCCCCGGGCCGAGGCCCAGTTTGTCAATGGTATGGGATGCGTCCCAGGGTCGAGGCCCCCGTTGTCTATTACAGTTATTGGGATGCGTCCCAGGGTCGTGGACTCACTGCATCAGTTTGGGGATGCGTCCCCGGGCCGAGGCCCAGTTGTCAGCGGTATTGGGATGCGTCCCAGGGTCGAGGCCCCCGTTGTCGGTTGCAGTTATTGGGATGCATCCCAGGGTCGTGGACTCACTGCATCAGTTTGGGGTTGCGTCCCCGGGCCGAGGCCCAGTTTGTCAGCGGTATTGGGATGCGTCCCAGGGTCGAGGCCCCCGTTGTCGGTTGCAGTTATTGGGATGCGTCCCAGGATCGAGGTCCACTGCATCATCAGCTCGGCAGAGCAGCAGGCAAGTCAGGTGGCAGCTGGCGAGCCAGGTAAGTAAAAATGCATTGCATAACTTTGATAGTATTGTTCAAAGTCACACATTGCACAAGTCCCATCAAAGTGGGGGCGACTGTAGACACTGCATTTTTACATATAAGTCCCGATGATGAGTCTCGTATGGAGACACTACCTCTTTGATTGTGAAAGCCGCGGGAAACGGATGTTGGAAGGGTAAAGTAGGAAATTAGCATTTGGTCGGATTTAACTCGCTTGTTTCGCTTCGGGTTCGCTTGTTGGACCTCTATTTTAAAACACACCAATCCCATTAATAATTAAAACATTTAAAACACATCTCACAAATTAAATAATTAAAACATTAAAAATATATGTCACAAATTAAACTTAAATATTAATTAAATTAAAACGCATTCACAAATTAAAGCTAATTAAATTAAATCTAAAATACAATTTAATTAAATCTCTCCCATTCAATTTGATTTCTTTCAATTTCAAACCTATGCACAACCCTAATAACCCAAACCCTAACCTGCTACTACTATAAAAGATGACATAAGCTAATCCTCTTCAACCTCTCTCGCCACTCCTCTCACAGCCAACCAAAAAACCCTAGAAAAAAAACAGCCCTTCCCTCTTCATCAAAAACTCTTTCATCAGCCCTATCTCCTTCTTCTCCAACAACTCTCTCCTCACGCTAATGAATAACAGAAAACCCTAACAAGACTCCCTCACGCATGATCTCTCTCCTCTCTCTCACCTCTTTCACGACAAAACACAAGCAACACTCATCCATCGGCCCCCTTCACTCTCGGCTCTCTGATCCACGAAAAACATGCCCTAACTACTTCAAGCCATAAACTCCAAATAACCACACTCATCACTCAAAAACACACAGTCCACGTGAAGATCCAGGCCACACTCAGCAACCCTAGTCCATTAATACACCGCAAACACTCAAGTAACCCCTCAATTTCCCTCACAAATCGACAGCTCCTCCACTCAAGCAAATCTCCACTCACATAGCCACCTTACACGCAAGCCAAACACAAGAACAAACCCTAACGCCACTCACACAACCACGCATAAATCGCACTCAGGCCTTCTCTCTTCTGAATTCACGTCCAACAGACCATAAAGCACCACACTGCCTCACGTTGATAGCCCTCACGTAGCAAACCTCACCTCACGCAATTGCCCTTCACACTGCCCATATTCACGCACTCATTCTCTCTCCGACACAAGCACTCACCAATTGCCTTCACACAGCCACTACCTCATCAACCTCACGCCACCTGCACCCCTACGTAACAAGCGCCCTTATCTTCATTGCACCCAGGCCATTCAACGCCTAGCCCTTCCATTCACCTTCACGCCAATTACCAAACTAACGCCACAGTCCACTGACTGTGCCCTTCAACGTGGCCAACACTCTCGCCACGTAGTCCTCTCGTAGCCCACAAGCCCTCACTCAAAAACTGCCTCACGCCACCTCCATGTAACCAGCCATACACCTCCAACAGCCGCATCTAACCGCTTCCCTGCTTGGCCAAATTGTTGAGAAACTGTCCACTGCACCTCCCGAAACAGCCCATAAACTGTCCCCGAATTAACCCGAACTGCACCCTGAAAATTGCCGCAAACTGTCCAGAAAAACTGCATGTTTAACACCCAAAACTGCACTGTTTAACACCCAAAATTGTCTAGAAAACTGCCCAAAACAGTCCCAAAACAGCCCCTTAAACCCTTAAAATAGTGACCAAAAAAATACAACAAAAACAGCAGCGAAGCGGAGTGAAAATAGTAGCCCGAACAGCGAAACGACGAGGAAAAACGTTGGATTAGTGAACCAGAAAAGTTGCGGAGTAACAACCCTTCCGACGGTCGTGTAACGTGCTTTCTTGAGACGACAAAAGAGGTTAGACCTGAGGGCACCCTTTTATCTATTATCTTTCGTTTCTTTTATTTATTTTTAATATATTATTGCATGAGAGTCGTTTGAGGCATGATGTGATTATTGGATGAGCGGGACGTGTGTTCCCTTTTGGGGTATATCGGATGGAAACCTGGACGTAAATTCCGTAGCCGATTCCGAATAGACGGTAGTGCGGTCTGCACTCGGGATACAACTCCACGTACCACTTAAGATATACATATCTCGTCTCATCCAAATTTGTATTTGAGCATGTTATAGTTTGTAGGTTACTTATCTATTGTTTAAAGCATGATTTGTCCTAGTTTATTATTTATTGTCAAAGCATGATAATGTTAGTTTTATGCATGATAGGTTGCTTAGTTTATGTTTATATTCAAATAGTTATTTGTTTATTTCAATTGAATGGTTCAATATGCTCGTTGTGTTATATTGCGTGGAATTATTGGATGAAAGCATGTTAGATCTAAGTACCGAGAGCATGATTATTGAGTAGACTCGGTTGATTAATGGCACAAATTATATCATCACAAGTGACATAAGTAAGGGACCATTCTGAACCCAACGGTTTGAGGTCTTCCCTTGCGAGGGGTGAGTGACTATAAACTTAAATCTTTATCCCGGTTCACACCGGGTGGCGACTCCATATTATTTCGTACTCCCAACTAGGTCGCGAGTCTAGAAACAGCGTCACCGATTTCTGTAATTTGTGCTTTAGTTAACTGTGTCGGTTGAAAGGGGTTTAATCAAAGGCACTTTTAAGGCTAGGTAATGGTTTGGTGTCTTCCTTCATTTACTACCTTTCTATAAGGAAAAGCTGTGAAGGCACCTAGATAATCATGTACTAGTAGCCTACCGTGATGGACTAATTTGGAGGACTCGTTGTTTATTCCTGTCACCAAGCGATAAGAGCCTAAGGGGCTAGGGTACTTAAGAGAGCCTCGCTCCACCCTCCCTCTGGGGAATCTACAACGGGAAATCCATTTGACAGTCAGTCACATACCATAACTCGTTGGCACGTACCTTTAGGTATAAAAAATGTGCGCTCACTTGGTCGCTCGGACCCTTGAGTGGGGAGACCTAGTTGTGGGCAATCCTTCGTCGACGGGAGCTTTTGTCTATACCCTTGTAAACCCGCGTATGAACTATAGTTGTAGGATCAGTAGAGACTATTCCTTTATGTTTTGGACCATTGTCATTTGGATTCAGTTGGACTTGTTGTCATGAGGTATGGGCTTGTTGGGCCATTTAAACTGGGACGAGTCTGTGCTTTATGGCAATCGGGCCAAAAGTTTCTAAAACGATGATGGGCCAACTAGTGTAAAATTCTTATGAGCTTATATATTACATGCATATTATGTCTCATACATCACATGCATCATGTTAACCCTCGTGTCTTAAAAGCCATCATAGATATCCGTTGGGTTAGAAAAAGAGGGGCTTGTCAAGAAGAGTTTAGTGAACATGGATATCGGGGAAAAGGAAATCAAGAAACAGAAAACCTTACGGCAATGAGAGAAAGACCATTGGTGGGCCAAAAAAAAAGGGAAAAAACAAAAAAGAAAAAAAAATGAGAAAACAATGAAAAAAAAGAAAAAAAAAAAAAGAAGAAAAAAAAATATGTTCTTAGTCCTAACAGTTAGGCATAAGTCTGATGATGAAATTGATTGCTTTAAGGTGAAACGTTAGAAACGATAAATCTTGATGTGCTTTTATCTGATACTTTGAATGATTAATCTATGTTAGACTCGTAAGCACTTCACTATAGGTTCTTAGCTAGGTGAAAACTTGAGTAGTTGGCAAGGTGACTAGTTGAAGAAATTGTAGGTCGGTGAATGACCGTTTGCTTAGATGTCTATCTTGATTTGCTTATGTTATGATGTGTGGTATGGCTGAAAATGAAAGAAAAGTCTCTAAAGAAAAGAATTGAACCACCTATAACCAATAAGCGTGAAGCTACCCATGGGCGAGTATTAGGACCACCATGAGGAGAAATGCTACCTTAAAGGGTAGGTGTGTTGAAAAAAGAATAAAAAGAAAGAAAAAAAGTTCAAAATGAAAAGAAAAAGATAGAGACAAAAGAGAAAGAAAACCATACCACATTGAGCACAAAAAATCAATTGCAGATCATAACTGAGACATATAGGTTGGTTTGACCCATCGATCCCGATTTTTGAAACGAAATCATCGAGTTAGCTTACCTGAGGATTAAGCTGTGAAAGAACCTTTGCACACACACACTTTGAGTCTGGCTTAGATCACTTATTCAAAGACTTGGATTTGAGTTGCATTGAATGTTTTGAAGGTTCTCTGGTTTCATTACTGAGCATTCTTTGAGGACCATGATATGTATAACTATTGAAACTATTTCGTAGCATAGTATGATGATATAGAAGGCCCCACCATGTGGTTCATCTTGACCAAGTGCAAATAGCGGAGAGCAGAAAGCTAAACCAAGACTGGGGGCGACCAGTCTACCACCTCGTGAATCCAGGACATAACAAGAAATTGAGCCATGAGACCAGAGAGAAGACTGATCAATCACCTGGAGAACTGGCGGAAGACCTAACTCAACGGAATAGGAAATTCATTCATGCATGCATGCATACACGTAAACATATTGCATTCTTTTTTGTGTTTGTTTTTTTTGTATTCGCAGGTTTCAAAGAAGAAAAAGAGAAAGCGGCAAAGACAAGCCAACCAGAATCAGGAACATATGAGTAGTAGTTTTGGAGATGAGTCTCAGGGTTGAGACCCATATCAGTTTCAGTTTTGGGGATGAGTCACAGGGTCGAGGCTCACATCAACAGAGTGTTGGAATGAATCCGGGTATGAATCCCAGGGTCTAGGCCCACATCGTCAGAATATTGGAATGAATCCGGGAATGAATCCCAAGGTCGAGGCCTACATCATTAGAGTTTTTGGAAAGAATCCGGGAATGAATACCATGGGGCGAAGCCCGCATTATCAACAGTCTTCGGGAATAAAATCCCAAGGCCGAGGCCCACATCAGTATCAGTTCAAGGTCGAGGACCCACTACATCATCAGTTTGAGGGCGATGCCCACTTTGTTAGCGGTATTGGGTCGAGGTGCCCCCGTTGTCGGTTGCAGTTCCGGGATACGTCCAGAGTCGATGGCCCACTGCATCATCAACTATAGTTCCGGGATGCGTCCCAGGGTCGAGGACCCACTACATCATCAGTTTGAGGGCGAGGCCCACTTTGTCAGCAGTATTGGGTCAAGGTGCCCAGGGTCGAGGTGCCCCCGTTGTCGGTTGCAGTTCCGGGATGCGTCCCAGGGTCGAGGGCCCATTGCATTATCAGTTGTAGTTCCGGGATGCGTCCCAGGGTCGAAGACCCACTACATCATCAGTTCGAGGGCGATGCACACATTGTCAGCGGTATTGGATGAGTCCCAGGGTCAAGGGCCCCCGTTTTCGGTTTTTCAGTTTCGTGATGCGTCCCAGGGTCGAGGGCCCACTGAATCATCATCATAATTAGTCTTGCGGGGTATGGCAATCTGGGGGCGAGGCCCACATTAGGATCAGTAGCAGTCTTGCAAGGTATGACAATCTGGGGGCGAGGCCCACATCATTATCAGTATCAGTAAAGCCGGGTATGGCAATCTGGGGGCGAATCCCACACTAGCATCAGTAGCAGACTTGCCGGGAATGGCATTCTAGGGGCGAGGCCCACATTAATTCAGCATCAGTAGCAGACTTGCCGGGAATGACATTCTGGGGGTGAGGCCCATATTAATTCAATATCAGTTCTGCCGGGTATGGCATTCAAGGGTCGAGGCCCACATTAGGTTCAGCATCAGATCTGTCGGGTATGGCATTCTGCGGGCGAGGCCCACATTGGTTCAAATTAGTTTCTGCCAAGGATGGCACATCGGGTATGGAGATATCAGATCAGTTTTACCGGGTACGGCACTCCGGGTATGGAGATATCATAGTTGCGACACCCTAGGTACGGGGTTAGCACTCAGACATTTGTGGCTCTCTAGGTACGGAGACGTCACCGCGACACCCTAGGTACGGGGTTAGCATTCAGACATTTGTGGCACTCTAGGTACGGAGGCGTCACTGCGACACCCTAGGTACGGGGTTAGCACTCAGACATTTGTGGCTCTCTAGGTATGGAGACGTCACAACGACCGCGACACCCTAGGTACGGGGTTAGCATTCAGATATTTGTGGCACTCTAGGTACGGAGGCGTCACCCCGCGACACCCTAGGTACGGGGTTAGCATTCAGACATTTGTGGCACTCTAGGTACGGAGGCGTCACTGGTGACACCCTAGGTACGGGGTTAGCATTCAGACCACAGCGACGCCCTAGGTACGGGGTTAGCACGCCAGGTACGGCATGTGGACTATTCAGACATTCGTGGCTCTCTAGGTACGGAGACGTCACTCGTCACAGCGACACCCTAGGTACGGGGTTAGCATTCAGACCACAGCGACGCCCTAAGTACGGGGTTAGCACGCCAGGTACGGCATGTGGACTATTCAGACATTGTGGCTCTCTAGGTACGGAGACGTCACTGCGACACCCTAGGTACGGGTTTATCATTCAGACCACAGCGACGCCCTAGGTACGGGGTTAGCACGCAGGTACGGCATGTGGACTATTCAGACATTTTGGCTCTCTAGGAACGGAGACGTCACTGCGACACCCTAGGTACGGGGTTAGCATTCAGGCCACAGCGATGCCCTAGGTACGGGGTTAGCACGTCAGGTACGGCATGTGGACTATTCAGACATTTGTGGCTCTCTAGGTACGGAGACGTCACTCACTGCGACACCCTAGGTACGGGGTTAGCATTCAGACCACAGCGACGCCCTAGGTACGGGGTTAGCACGCCAGGTACGGCATGTGGACTATTCAGACATTTGTGGCACTCTAGGTACGGAGGCGTCACTGCGACACCCTAAGTATGGGGTTAGCACTCAGACAACCAACATCATCACTGGGGCACTCTAGGTATGGAGACGCAACCGCAACTCCTAGGTACGGGGTTTAGCATTATCAACTCAGCACAGCAGGCAGACCAGGTGGCAGCTGGCGAGCCAGGTAAGTAAAAATGCATTGCACGTACTTTGATAGGATTGTCATTGTCACACACTGCACAAGTCCCATCAAAGTGGGGGCGACTGTAGGCATTGTATTTTTACACATTAGCCCAATGATGAGTCTCGTATGGAGGCAACTACTCTCTTTTAGTCATGAAAGTCGCGGGAAACGGACGTTGGAAGGGTAAAGTTGGAAAATAGAATTTTCGATGGATTTAATTGATGAGCGGAAAATATATCAATATTTACCGCCCCTTTTACTTATATTTTGTTTAGTTTCTCGGGTTTGATGAACGTTTTGATGTTGTTTTAGTTTATTTTGCAGATAAAATAATATCGGGACTCAATGAAATCATTTAGGATGAAATATGGGTCAAATAAGGGCAATTATTGGACTTGATATATTAATTTTGGAGATTGGAATTTGAAAGGGCGTTTTTGACGAAGTGCAGTTTTGGAAATTCCAGTTTTGCGCATCTGTCGTATTTTGGGCATAACCTTTTACTCAGATATCGTATTGAGCAGATTCAAGTTCCAGATTGAAGAAGACTCAAAGATCTACAACTTTGAAAGACAAAATAATTTCGAATTCTGAAGATTTCATGCCCGAATTGATGAACCATCCAGAAGTGTGTAGTGTGTAATTATTAAAGTCACTTTCAATCATTTTCAAAGCAAAAAAAAATTAATAATAAATAATAAAAATTATCAAATCATCACCAAACATGATAAGAGATTAGTGGAGCAATTAATAATGGATTTGGTGGAGCAATTAGTGGAGCAATTAGTGAGAAATTAATAATTGATTTGGTGGATGATTTGATGGAGGCAAAATTTTGCCTATAAATACCAAGCCATTTCATTTGTAAAATTCATACTTTCTTCTAAGGAATTCCTTAAGAATACTAAGAAGATTGTATCTTGTTTGTTTATTTATAGCTTTTAGTAATTATTTTCCGCTTTCGCACTTTCTTTTCTTTACTTTTCTGTTTTTACTTTCCGCAATTTACTTTATTCACAGTACTTTTCTTTCTTTAATTATCAGTTTTTCCTTTCAGTAATGAAGAGGTAACTCCCCTTTGCTGGGTAAAAGGTAAAACTTTTCTTACTAATATTTAGATTAATCTCCCTTAATTATAATATATAAACTAGTTAAAACCTGACTTAACGAGGATACCGCCATATTGGTCGGTTGGTAATTATTTAAATGGTTTTAACCTGACTAAACTAGATACTGCCTGATTGGTCGGTTGGTAATTAATTATTAATTTGACTTAATCTGGATACGCCTATATGGCTGGTTGGTAATTATCATGCAAAGTTAATATATTATATTAAGGGAGATATCTAAAATAGAAGTAATAAAAGTGGATCATTTTACCTCAGCATTTTCTTTTATTGTACTTTTACTTTATTTAATTTTCAGCCATTTACTTTTCAGCAATTTACTTTTCAGCATTACTTTTCAGCAATTTACTTTTCAGCTTTTACTTTATGTCTTTTACTTTTCAGTATTTTTATTTTATGTCTTTTATTTTTAAGTTTTTACTAGCCCTAGTTATGTGTTAGTTATCTGGGGTTGTGATGAATTCTAATATCACCAGTTTATAAGGGGTTATTTTATAGTTTGGGTAATTTAAAGGTTTATTTATTAAGTCTTAAGCTTAATGCTTCTTGTTGTCTGATCACCAATAAGATTGATGTGGTAAATCTAAAATGAACTAGACATAGGATTTTAGGTTTCAGCCTTAGACTTAATAGTCCCACGATCTTCCTTGAGGATAGATAACCCTTTAATAGATTTCCTTACAGGATAGACATATACCTGTCGGGCGGGGGTAGCCATAATTGGAACTTAAACTTAATGAATCCAGATAATTTGGTTGACATAGACATATGGTTCAATTGGTTAAACTGGGTATTTGCGTCTGACCATCGACAGAGGCTTTTGCATAATTTAGTGTTCCAGGTTAGTAAACCGATTTATTACACAAACATAAAATAATCACTTTATCTTTTAAAAGATATTAGAATGATTCACAACCTAGATCTTTGTGTCTTTGTTATTTTCCTAGTATTTTCTTTTGTCTTTTTATTTATTTATTTATTTAGCAAATCTACAATCAACCAAATCAATCAAGCAATCATTCTCTTCTCCCTCATTAGATATCTGTAAATAAATAGATTCAATAATTAATAACAACAGTAGGAATTAAGTCCTCGTGGGATCGATATTTTTATACTACTTGAACGATACGTGCACTTGCGTTATACGTGTGTGTTTACGCCGGTCATTAATCTCGTTGTTAAACATCAGAGGAAGATCAGTTGCTAAACATGCTCGAAGATATGTTCAAGAAACAAAAGAAAAGTTAGATACAATGCTTGAAACAAGCCAGAAACAATTTGAAAGTATTCAGAGACAATCAAAATTATTCAGAGGATGACAAATCAAATGAGACAATTCACAGAAAACGAGAATACATACCTCAAGAACCAGTTTCAGATGACATAGATGAAGCCTTCGAGTACCAATCATTTCACAATGACACTTCAACAGAGGAGGAGGCTGAGCAGTATCAACAACCAGAGGTATCAGTTCAGGAACCCGAACCGGCAAAGTCTCAATTTGACTTTTATATTCAGATTCTGACGAGGATGAAGCTGATCTATTTGTACCAACTGCACCAACAACGGAGGATCAAACTTTCAATTCTCAAAATGAAGATCTTGGAGCATGCTTACCTTGATGTTTGAAGAAGATCTATTGAACCATCCATCCAGTCGTATCAGAGGATGAAAACCAAATGTCAGAAACATCTTTGCATCCTCGGGTTGACAATTTTGAAGCATGTATTTCACAGATGACACTGAAGAGATGAGTACAAGAATTTTACAATACATCTGTGAAGAGAAGGTGGAGCAAGAAACAGAGCAAATGGAGGAGCAAATGTCTGACCTTAATAAAGATCCAGAGCATTCAGGAGAAACATCGCTGTTTTGGGGAGTACAAATTAAAGATATCAACCAGAAGCTTGACAGAATGGAATTTCCATTCCAAGTCAAGCATCATACGAGACCTCCTGATTTTCTTTCTTTCTTTTGCAGGAACCACTGGAGTAACAAGGAGCAAAAAGGTGGCACGAGTACTGAATGAGACAAAACTCTTTTTGCCACTTTACCGTTGGAAGAGACCCTTCAAAAGCAACACTCACGGGATTGTCTTTAATCGGACATCCAAAACGACATTGAAACCTCCTTAACAGATGAATTTCAGTCACATCTGGCTGAAGACGAAAAATTTAGCGCTAGCAGGGAGGCAACCCATGCAATTTGTTGTAATTTGTTTTCATATTTTGTGTGAACTTTTTAATTTTGTGTTTATTTTTGTAGGGAAAGGCACAAACGAAGTATTTTAAGACAGAAGGAATTGTGTTTGGCAATCAAAGATGAGAAACAATTCATTAGCGATGGCTGAATAAGGAATGAAATCTTGAGACACATCCTAATGAATTTATACTAAGCGAGTGGCGTATTGCGTACACAATTCCGTTGCCGTAATTATTGCTTTGATTCGCTTTTCTATTGTAATTATCTTTATTTTCGTAGACATGATCGAGATTTTGACCTTTCACGATCTATTTTGTTGTTAGCTAACAATCGTCCTTTGAAGATATTAGTGCTATTATTACTCACCCTTTTTCAGGTACTATAAATTCAGCCCGTCATTGCACTTTTGAAGGCGTCCAGAGTTGAAAAAGAAATACAAAAAAAAATATATGGAAGCCACTTCAAGAAGACGAGTTGAAAACATCTGCGTGTTTTGCGGTAGTAGTATTGGTACTAAGCCACAATACATAGAAGCAGCACAGGAATTGGGTCGAGTCTTAGCTGCAAGGAATATGCACTTAATATATGGCGGAGGAAATCTTGGACTTATGGGGATCGTTTCAAAGGCTGTACAGGAAGGAGGCAGTCATGTTTTGGAATCATCCCAAAACCTTTGGCAGAGGCAAATCTTATTGGTTCATCAAACGGAGAGGAACTAATCGTGCCAGTATGTCTAATGTGGTATTGTCTGAACGACTGGTAGAAATGATTAACCGTGCTGATGCTTTTATCGCTTTGCCAGGTGGCTTGGGCACATTGGAGGAAATTTTTATAGTTCTATCTGGGTGAACCGAACATACACCAGAAACCGCTTGGACTGCTTAACGTTGATGGATTTTATGATTTTCTTTGTGTGTTTCTTGATGATGCTCGGAGAAATGGGTTCGTGTCAAAACCTATGAAAGAACTCCTCTTCACTGCCAGAACTGCTTCGGATCTAATAGACCAACTCATAGCCTATGAACCACAAGTTGACCCTATCATTTCAAAGATAAATTGGTCTGGGGACGATCGTGGTAAGAGGCGTCGGTTAATCTGGATCTTAACCTTTATTTTCCTGTAGAATTTCTGCTAACCAGGTATTATCTTCTAAACTCTTCTTCTACTGTTTAAGACATTGGGGACAATGTCTCATTTAGGTTTGGGGGAGGGAATTAGTTGATCAGTACCTTGTTTTTTTTAGTTTGTGTGTTATTTTTATTTTTTAGTCAAAATTTTTCGAAAAATACAAAAAAAAAAATTGAAAATTTTAAAAAATTATAAAAATATTTTGCGTTTTTATTTTTATTCTAACTAAAAAGGTGAAATTGGTGAGAGATAGCTGAGTAAGGAGTTTCCACTCCTGATACGTATCTCAAACCTATTTCGAAACAAGTTAATTTTTGTTTATTTCATTTTGAATTTTTAATTTGTGAATTCTCCTTAAAACTGACTAAAAATGAATCTTCATATGTTTAGTTAACAGATATTATCAACATATATAGTAACATACGGACATGAGCTAAATTGAAAAGTTTGTAATATTCAGTGCTCTAGTTTAATTGGAGGAAGCATCTCAAAAAGCAATGGAGTAAAAAAAAAAAAAAAAAAAAAAAAAAAAAAAAAAACGCCTGAGATCCGAGTTATTAAGTCTGTAAGGGTGTTTTAACACCTAGTGCCCTAAAGCCAACTGGTTTGGGAGTCACTGGCCCAAAGCTCGTTACATGGATCAAAGATGCTGCAAAAATATATATATCTGAAGTCTGGGTAATTAAGTCTGTAGGGGTGTCTTAACACCTGGTGCCCTAAAGCCAACTGGTTTGGGAGCCACCGACCCAACACTCGCTACATAGATGGAAGATATTGTATATAAATAAAAAATAGAAAAAGAAAAAATCAAAGAAAAAATCAGAAAAATGAGAAAATTATTACATTGCTACCAAAAGGTGTTAAATCTGATAGAACTTTAGGACAAAAATATTACTCTCTTATCAACTACACTTATGACTGTTGTGGGCAAAAAATGAGTTGTTTAATATTTGTTGGCTGTGTATATGGAGAATGGTAAAAATAATCGGAGATTTTACTTATTTAGTAATTTAGAAAGAAACAAAACAACTAGTAACTTGGAGTAGAAGTTTCACCTGATTAGTCACTAACATCTTTATTCTCTTTTCTCTTCTTTTGCTTTTGTGTGCATTAGTTTTATTATCTTTTTACTTTTGTAAAACGTTTGTGGGTATCGTTGCTGTAAGCCCTCACGAGACTATAACTCGTCCACTAGGGACACCTAGGGGTTTAAAGGCTTGTTGCATATGCTAAATGCAACCGTGATCCCTACGAAAGTGGCTTAGTTTAATTTTAATTTTATTTTGTTGTTTTGCTCGAGGACTAGCAAAATGTTAGGTTTGGGGGTGTGATGAGCGGAAAATATATCAATATTTACCGCCCCTTTTACTTAATATTTGTTTAGTTTCTCGGGTTTGATGAACGTTTTGATGTGTTTTAGTTTATTTTGCAGATAAAATAATATCGGGACTCAATGAAATCATTTAGGATGAAATATGGGTCAAATAAGGGCAATTATTGGACTTGATATATTAATTTGGAGATTGGAAATTTGAAAGGGGCGTTTTGACGAAGTGCAGTTTTGGAAATTCCAGTTTTGCGCATCTGACGTATTTTGGGCATAACTTTTTACTCAGATATCGTATTGAGCAGATTCAAGTTCCAGATTGAAGAAGACTCAAAGATCTACAACTTTGAAAGACAAAATAATTTCGAATTCTGAAGATTTCATGCCCCCGAAATTGATGAACCATCCAGAAGTGTGTAGTGTGTAATTATTAAAGTCACTTTCAATCCTTCAAAGCAAAAAATAAATTAATAAATAAATAATAAAAATTATCAAATCATCACCAACATGATAAGAGATTAGTGGAGCAATTAATAATGGATTTGGTGGAGCAATTAGTGGAGCAATTAGTGGAGAAATTAATAATTGATTTGATGGATGATTTGATGGAGGCAAAATTTTGCCTATAAATACCAAGCCATTTCATTTGTAAAATTCATACTTTCTTATAAGGAATCCTTAAGAATACTAAGAAGATTGTATCTTGTTTGTTTATTTATAGCTTTTAGTAATTAATTCCGCTTTCGCACTTTCTTTTCTTTACTTTTCTGTTTTTACTTTCCGCAATTTACTTTTATGCACAGTACTTTTCTTTCTTTAATTTTCAGTTTTTCCTTTCAGTAATGAGGAGGTAACTCCCCTTTGCTGGGGTAAAAGGTAAAACTTTTATTACTAATATTTAGATTAATCTCCCTTAATTATAATATATAAACTAGTTAAAACCTGACTTAACGAGGATACCGCCATATTGGTCGGTTGGTAATTATTTAAATTGGTTTTAACCTGACTAAACTAGATACCGCCTGATTAGTCGGTTGGTAATTAATTATTAATTTGACTTAATCTGGATACCGCCTATATGGCTGGTTGGTAATTATCATGCAAAGTTAATATATATATTAGGGAGATATCTAAAATAGAAGTAATAAAAGTGGATCATTTTACCTCAGCATTTTCTTTATTGTACTTTTACTTTATTTAATTTTCAGCATTTACTTTTCAGCAATTTACTTTCAGCATTACTTTTCAGCAATTTACTTTTCAGCTTTTACTTTATGTCTTTTACTTTTCAGTATTTTTATTTTATGTCTTTTATTTTTAAGTTTTTACTAGCCCTAGTTATGTGTTAGTTATCTGGGGTTGTGATGAATTCTAATATCACCGGTTTATAAGGGGTTATTTTATAGTTTGGGTAATTTAAAGGTTTATTTATTAAGTCTTAAGCTTAATGCTTCTTGTTGTCTGATCACCAATAAGATTGATGTGGTAAATCTAAAATGAACTAGACATAGGGATTTTAGGTTTCAGCCTTAGACTTAATAGTCCACGATCTTCCTTGAGGATAGATAACCCTTTAATAGATTTCCTTACAGGATAGACATATACCTGTCGGGCGGGGGTAGCCATAATTGGAACTTAAACTTAATGAATCCAGATAATTTGGTTGACATAGACATATGGTTCAATTGGGTTAAACTGGGTATTTGCGTCTGACCATCGACAGAGGCTTTTGCATAATTTAGTGTTCCAGGTAGTAAACCGATTTATTACACAAACATAAAATAATCACTTTATCTTTTAAAAGATATTAGAATGATTCACAACCCTAGATCTTTGTGTCTTTTGTTATTTTCCTTAGTATTTTCTTTTGTCTTTTTATTTATTTATTTATTTAGCAAATCTACAATCAAACCAAATCAATCAAGCAATCATTCTCTTCTCCCTCAATAAGATATCTGTAAATAAATAGATTCAATAATTAATAATACAACAGTAGGAATTAAGTCCTCGTGGGATCGATATTTTTATACTACTTGAACGATACGTGCACTTGCGTTATACGTGTGTGTTTACGCCGGTCATTAATCTCGTTGTTTTCGCTTCAGTTGCTTGTTATACCTCCGTTTCTAAGCTCACCTTAGGCCAAAACTCCCATAGACCACATACCTAACCCAAACCAAGCCCAAATACCCAAGTCAAACCAAGTCAAACCAAGTCAAACCAAACCTATGCCCATTGGCCATGATTCACGCCCATTGCCCTTTATTTAGGTAATTGCACATTAATCACATGTTTAAATCTTGTTAAAATCCTTACCTAAATAAAAAAAAATCAAATAAAGTCATTACCAAATCAAATCCAATCCCAAATCCTAATTAGGAGATTCATTCCTTGTGAGATACAAATTAGGAGATGTCACCATCAATGAGAAATCCTTCTCCTATTCAAATTAGGAAAATCTTATCTCTTTGCCTATAAAAAGAGGCCTTCACCCCCATTCAAACCTAGCACACATACTCCCCCAAGCACGTCCCAAACACTTTCTCAAGCCTCCTTGCACGTCCAAAACCTCCTTGAAGCCTCCATTGCCGAATCATTAAACCTAAGCACCCTCCATTGTCGCATCTTTCATCCTTCACCAACACCCTTCACGCCTAAGCCCCTTTCACTGCCCTCCATTGCCGAATTTTAGCCACCATTCACAGCCCTAAACACACCAAAATAAGCCTCAAATAAAGCCCTAAAGTCGCACTAAACACTCTCCAAACACAGCCCCATTCGCAGCCCCAAACAGTCCCCAAAAACGCCCCCACTGCACCTTGAACTGCCGCATCTTCACCTTCTGTTCTGGTCAGTTTTGGCTGCGACTTTAGCCAGCCAAACAGCCCTAAAAGCACCTAGAAAACCCCTCAAAAATCTCCATAAAGTTTCCCTAAAAAACCATTAAAAACGCAACTCCCTAAGCCACCAAAATCACTCAAAACAGTCCACTAAATCACCAAGACAGTGACCTGAAACGTAGCAGCGAAACAGCAGTGAAACGGACTTGAAACAGCAGCCCGAGCATCAAAGCAGCAAGAAAGACATTGAGTAAAAAATCGGAAAAGCATCGAATCAATCTCCCTTCCAACGGACGTGTAACGCCCTTTCTTAGACGACAAAAGAGGTTAGACATGAGGGCACCCTTTTTACTTATCTTCTTTATTTTTGTTTATTTATCTTGATATATAATTGCATGAGAGTCGTTTGAAGCATGATGTGATTGTTGGATGAGCGGGATATGTGTTCTCTTTTGTGGTATATCAGATGGAAACCCGGACGTAAATTCCATAGCCGACCGAATGGACGGTAGTATGGTCTGCACTCGGGATACAATGCCACGTACCACTTAAGATGCGCACATCTCGTCTCATCCTATTTGTATTTGAGCATGTTATAGTCTTTAGGTTATATGTTTATTATTTAAAGCATGTTTTAATTTAGTTTGTTATTCATTTGTTAAAGCATGTTTAGGTTGTTCATTATGCATGTTCTTAGTTTATGATGCGTTTGGGTAATGATTTATACATGTTGATTTAATGGTTCAATATGCTTGTTGTGTTACATTGCGTGGAATTATTTGGATAAAAGCATGTTAGATCTAAGTACCCCTTGCGCATGAATGATGAATAGATTCGGTTAGTTTATTGCACAAATTATATCATCACAAGTGACATAAGTAAGGGACCATTCCGAACCCAACGGTTTGAGGTCTTCCCTTGCGAGGGGTGAGTGCGGCCTTAAAGCTTTGTCCCGGTCACACCGGGTGGCGACTCCATGTTATTTCATACTTCCCAACTAGGCCGCGAGCTTAGAACAGCGTCGCCGACTTCTATTGTCTACAGTCTGGCGACTCCACTGGGGATTTTAGAGAATTGGCCTCGAAATCATGTCTTGTGATGTGTATGATTTATGCATTAGTTGACCGTTTCTATAGTGGGTTGAGGGAGTTCAATCAAAGGCATTGTCATAAACCCGCATGAGAACGATAGTTGTATATCCTATAGAAGTTGTCCCTTTATGCTTTTGATAACCACATGCGTATTAAATCTCATACATCGCACGCATCTCATGCATACATGCATCATGTTAACCCTATGTGTCTTAAAAGCCATCATAGATATATGTTGGGTTAGAGATAAAAGAAGAATTGTCACATAAGAGTTTAGCAAACATGGATAGCGGGGAAAAGGAAATCGAGAAACAGAAAACCTTACGGCAAGGATAGAAAGACCATTGGGGGGGCCTTCAAAAAAGAAAAAAAAAAAAAAAAAAAAAAGGAAGAATAAAAAAGAAGAAAAAAAGAGTTGTTCTTTGTTTTTTTAGTCTTTGATAGTTAGACATAAGTCCGATGATGAAATCGTTTGCTTAGGATGAAATCTTATAAACAATAAACTCTTGATGTGCTTTTATCTAATGCTTTGAATTGTTGATCTATGCTAGACTCGTAAGCACTTCACTATAGGTTCTTAGCGGTGAAAACCTGAGTAGTTGGCAAGGGACTAGTTGAAGAAATTGCGGGTCGATGAATGACCGTTTGCTTAGATGTCTATCCTGACTTGCTTGTGTTATGATGTGTGGTACAGTTGAAAAAAAAAGTCTCTAAAGAAAAAATAAAATAAAATAAACCGCCTATAATCGATAAGCGTGAAGCTACCCATGGGCGAGTATTAGGACCACCATGAGGAGAAATGCTACTTTAAAGGGTAGGTGTGTTGAAAAAAAAAAGAGAAAGAAAAAAAAAAAGTTGAAAATGAAAAGAAAAAAGAAAGAGACAAAAGAGAAAGAAAACCATACCACATTGAGCGCAGAAAAGCAACTGCAGGCATAATTGAGACATCTAGGTTGGTTTGACCCACCGATCCCGATTTTTGAAACGAAATCATCGAGTTGGCTTGCTTAAGGATCAAGCTGTGAAAGAACCTTTGCACACACACACTTTGAGACTGGCATAGATCATTTATTCAAAAACTCAGATTTGAGTTGCATTGAGTGTTTTGAATATTCTCTTGTTTCATTACTGGGCATTCCTTGAGGACGATAATATGTATAACTATTGGGACTATTTCGTAGCATGTGATATAGTATGATGATATGGAAGGCCCCACAATGTGGTTCATCTTGACCAAGTGCAAACAGCGGAGAACAGAAAGCTAAATTAAGACTGGGAGCGACCAGTCTACCACCCCGTGAATAAGAAGAATGACAAGAAATTGAGGGATGAGACCAGAGAGAAAATTGAGCAATCACTTGGAGAACTGGGGGAAGACCTAACCCAGCGGAATAGGAAATTCATTTATGCATGCATGCATACACGTAACATATTTTTGCATTCTCTTTTTGTGTTTGTTTTGTTTTGTATTCACAGGTTTTGAAGAAGAAAAAGAAAAGCAGCAAAGACAAGCCAATCAGAAGCAGCAACAGTACAGTCAGTTTCAGAAATGAATCAGTTTTGGGGATGAGTCCCAGGGTTGAGGCCCATATCAGTTTCAGTCTTGGGGATGAGTCACAGGGGCGAGGCCCATATCAGTATCAGTTTGGGGCGAGGCCCACATCACTATGGGGCCTCGCCCCATATTATCATCAGCATCAATAGCAGGCTTTCCGGGTATGGCATTCTGGGGGCGAGGCCCACATTGGTTCAGTATTAGTTCTGCTGGGTATGGCATTATGGGGGCGAGGCCCACATTGGTTCAATATCAGTTATGCCAGGTACGACACTCTGGATATAGAGATATCAGATCAGTTCTGCCAGGTACGGCACTTCGGGTATGGAGATATCAGATCAGCTCTGCCAGATACGGCACTCCGGGTATGGAGATATCAGATCAGTTCTGCTAGGAATGGTAATCCGAGAATGGATCAGAGTTCGAGAATGAACAAGCCGGGAATGGCACTCCGAGAATAGAGCACAGTTCGAGAATGAACAAGCCGAGAATGACACTCCGAGAATGGAACACAGTTCGGGAATGAACAAGCCGGGAATGGCACTCCGAGAATGGAACACAGTTCAGGAATGAAAAAAAGCCGGGAATGACACTCCGAGAATGGAGCACGGTTCGGGAATGGATCACCTCACAGCACGGTTCGGGAATGGACCACCTCACAGTAACGTTTCAGGAATGAACCATCTCATACAGTACAGTTCGGGAATGAACCATTACATCAGCATCAACATCAGTTTTGGGGATGAGTCCAGGGCCGAGGCCTACATCAGTTTCAAACTGGGGGCGAGGCCCACAATAGTTTCAGTTTGGGGCGAGGCCCACATCAGCATCAATCTGAGGGCGAGGCCTACACTAGTATCAGTTTGGGGCGAGGCCCACACTAGTATCAGTTCTCGGGGCCGAGGCCCACATCAGTGTCAGTCTGGGGGCGAGGCCCACATCAGTACCAGTCCAGGGTCGAGAACCCACTACATCATCAGTTCGAGGGCGAGGTCCCTATTGTCAGCGGTGGTTGGGTCGAGGTGCCCCCGTTGTCAATTGTAGTTTCGGGTCGAGGTGCCCAGGGTCGTGGACCCCTACATCATATTTTGGGGATGCATCCTCGGACAGAGGCCCATTTTGTCGGCGGTATTGAGATGCGTCCCAGGGTCGATGCCCCCGTTGTCGGTTGCAGTTATTGGGATGCGTCCAGGGTCGTGGACCCACTGCATCAGTTTGGGGATGCGTCCCCGGGCCGAGGGCCAATTTGTCAGCGGTATTGGGATGCGTCCCAGGGTCGAGCCCCCGTTGTCGGTTGCATTTATTGGGATGCGTCCCAGGGTCGTGGACCCACTGCATCAGTTTGGGGATGTGTCCCTGGGCCGAGGCCATTTTATCAGCGGTATTGGGATGCGTCCCAAGGTCGAGGCCCCCGTTGTCTGTTGCAGTTATTGGGATGCGTCCCAGGGTCGTGGACCCACTGCATCAGTTTGGGGATGCGTCCCCGGGCCGAGGCCCAGTTTGTCAGCGGTATTGGGATGCATCCCAGGGTCGAGCCCCCGTTGTCTGTTGCAGTTATTGGGATGCGTCCCAGGGTCGTGGACTCACTGCATCAGTTTGGGGATGCGTCCCCGGGCCGAGGCCCAGTTTGTCAGCGGTATTGGGATGCGTCCCATGGTCGAGGCCCCCGTTGTCGGTTGCAGTTATTGGGATGCGTCCCAGGATCGAGGTCCACTGCATCATCAGCTCGGCAGAGCAGCAGGCAAGTCAGGTGGTAGCTGGCGAGCCAGGTAAGTAAAATGCATTGCATAACTTTGATAGGATTGTTCAAAGTCACACACTGCACAAGTCCCATCAAAGTGGGGGCGACTGTAGACACTGCATTTTTACATATAAGTCCCGATGATGAGTCTCGTATGGAGACACTACCTCTTTGATTGTGAAAGCCGCGGGAAACGGATGTTGGAAGGGTAAAGTTGGAAATTAGCATTTGGTCGGATTTAACTCGCTTGTTTCGCTTCGGGTTCGCTTGTTGGACCTCTATTTTAAAACACACCAATCCCATTAAATAATTAAAACATTTAAAACACATCTCACAAATTAAATAATTAAAACATTTAAAATATATGTCACAAATTAAACTTAAATTAAATTAAATTAAAACGCATTCACAAATTAAAGCTAATTAAATTAAATCTAAAATACAATTTAATTAAATCTCTCCCATTCAATTTGATTTCTTTCAATTTCAAACCTATGCACAACCCTAATAACCCAAACCCTAACCTGCTACTATAAAAGATGACATAAGCTAATCCTCTTCAACCTCTCTCGCCACTCTCTCTCACAGCCAACCAAAAAACCCTAGACAAAAACAGCCATTCCCTCTTCATCAAAAACTCTTTCATCAGCCCGCTCTCCTTTCTTCTCCAACAACTCTCTCCTCACGCTAATGAATAACAGAAAACCCTAACAAGACTCCCCTCACGCATGATCTCTCTCCTCTCTCTCACCTCTTTCACACAAAACACAAGCAACACTCATCCATCGGCCCCCTTCACTCTCGGCTCTCTGATCCACGAAAAACATGCCCTAACTACTTCAAGCCATAAACTCCAAATAACCACACTCATCACTCAAAAACACACAGTCCACGTGAAGATCCAAGCCACACTCAGCAACCCTAGTCCATTAATACACCGCAAACACTCAAGTAACCCCTCAATTTCCCTCACAAATCGACAGCTCCTCCACTCAAGCAAATCTCCACTCACATAGCCACCTTACACGCAAGCCAGACACAAGAACAAACCCTAACGCCACTCACACAACCACGCATAAATCGCACTCAGGCCTTCTCTCTTCTAAATTCACGTCCCCAACAGACCTAAAGCACCACACTGCCTCACGTTGATAGCCCTCACGTAGCAAACCTCACTTCACGCAATTGCCCTTCACACTGCCCATATTCACGCACTCATTCTCTCTCCTCCAACACAAGCACTCACTAATTGCCTTCAACAGCCACTACCTCATCAACCTCACGCCACCTGCACCCCTACGTAACAAGCGCCCTTATCTTCATTGCACCCAGGCCATTCAACGCCTAGCCCTTCCATTCACCTTCACGCCAATTACCAAACTAACGCCACAGTCCACTGACTGTGCCCTTCAACGTGGCCAACACTCTCACCACGTAGTCCTCTCGTAGCCCACAAGCCCTCACTCAAAAACTACCTCACGCCACCTCCACGTAACCAGCCATACACCTCCAACAGCCGCATCTAACCGCTTCCCTGCTTGACCAAATTGTTGAGAAACTGTCCACTGCACCTCCCGAAACAGCCCATAAACTGTCCCCGAATTAACCGAACTGCACCCTGAAAATTGCCGCAAACTGTCCAGAAAAACTGCATGTTTAACACCCAAAACTGCACTGTTTAACACCAAAATTGTCCAGAAAACTGCCCAAAACAGTCCCAAAACAGCCCCTTAAACCCTTAAAACAGTGACCAAAAAAATACAACAAAAACAGCAGCGAAGCGGAGTGAAAATAGTAGCCCGAACAGCGAAACGACGAGGAAAAATGTTGGATTAGTGAACCAGAAAAGTTGCGGAGTAACAACCCTTCCGACGGTCGTGTAACGTGCTTTCTTGAGACGACAAAAGAGGTTAGACCTGAGGGCACCCTTTTATCTATTATCTTTTGTTTCTTTTATTTATTTTTAATATATTATTGCATGAGAGTCGTTTGAGGCATGATGTGATTATTGGATGAGCGGGACGTGTGTTCCCTTTTCGGGTATATCGGATGGAAACCCGGACGTAAATTCCGTAGCCGATTCCGAATGGACGGTAGTGCGGTCTGCACTCGGAATACAATGCACGTACCACTTAAGATATACATATCTCGTCTCATCCAATTTGTATTTGAGCATGTTATAGTTTGTAGGTTACTTATCTATTGTTTAAAGCATGATTTGTCCTAGTTTATTATTTTTTGTCAAAGCATGATAATGTTAGTTTTATGCATGATAGGTTGCTTATTTATTTTATATTCAAATAGTTATTTGTTTATTTCAATTGAATGGTTCAATATGCTCGTTGTGTTATATTGCGTGGAATTATTTGGATGAAAGCATGTTAGATCTAATACCCGAGAGCATGATTATTGAGTAGACTCGGTTGATTAATGGCACAAAGTATATCATCACAAGTGACATAAGTAAGGGACCATTCTGAACCCAACGGTTTGAGGTCTTCCCCTTGCGAGGGGTGAGTGCGGCCTTAAATCTTTATCCCGGTTCACACCGGGTGGCGACTCCATATTATTTCGTACTCCCAACTAGGTAGCGAGTCTAGAAACAGCGTCGCCGATTTCTGTTGTCTACAGTCTGGCGACTCCACTGGGGATTTAGAGAATTGGCCCCGAAATATTGTCTTGTAGTGATTGTAATTTGTGCTTTAGTTAACTGTGTCGGTTGAAAGGGGTTTAATCAAAGGCACTTTTAAGGCTAGGTAATGGTTTGGTGTCTTCCTTCATTTACTACCTTTCTATAAGGAAAAGCTGTGTAGTCACTTAGATAATCATGTACTAGTAGCCTACCGTGATGGACTAATTTGGAGGACTCGTTGTTTATTCCTGTCACCAAGCGATAAGAGCCTAAGGGGCTAGGGTACTTAAGAGAGCCTCGCTCCACCCTCCCTCTGGGGAATCTACAACGGGAAATCCATTTGACAGTCAGTCACATACCATAACTCGTTGGCACGTACCTTTAGGTATAAAAAATGTGCGCTCACTTGGTCGCTCGGACCCTTGAGTGGGGAGACCTAGTTGTGGGCAATCCTTCGTCGACGGGAGCTTTTGTCTATACCCTTGTAAACCCGCGTATGAACTATAGTTGTAGGATCAGTAGAGACTATTCCTTTATGTTTTGGACCATTGTCATTTGGATTCAGTTGGACTTGTTGTCATGAGGTATGGGCTTGTTGGGCCATTTAAACTGGGACGAGTCTGTGCTTTATGGCAATCGGGCCAAAAGTTTCTAAAACGATGATGGGCCAACTAGTGTAAAATTCTTATGAGCTTATATATTACATGCATATTATGTCTCATACATCACATGCATCATGTTAACCCTCGTGTCTTAAAAGCCATCATAGATATCCGTTGGGTTAGAAAAAGAGGGGCTTGTCAAGAAGAGTTTAGTGAACATGGATATCGGGGAAAAGGAAATCAAGAAACAGAAAACCTTACGGCAATGAGAGAAAGACCATTGGTTGGCCAAAGAAAAAAAGGAAAAAACAAAAAAGAAAAAAAAGAGAAAAAAAAGAAAAAAGAAAGAAAAAAAATGTTCTTAGTCCTAAGAGTTAGGCATAAGTCTGATGATGAAATTGATTGCTTTAAGGTGAAACGTTAGAAACGATAAACTCTTGATGTGCTTTTATCTGATACTTTGAATGATTAATCTATGTTAGACTCGTAAGCACTTCACTATAGGTTCTTAGCGGTGAAAACTTGAGTAGTTGGCAAGGTGACTAGTTGAAGAAATTGTAGGTCGGTGAATGACCGTTTGCTTAGATGTCTATCTTGATTTGCTTATGTTATGATGTGTGGTATGGCTGAAAATGAAAGAAAAGTCTCTAAAGAAAAGAATTGAACCACCTATAACCAATAAGCGTGAAGCTACCCATGGGCGAGTATTAGGACCACCATGAGGAGAAATGCTACCTTAAAGGGTAGGTGTGTTGAAAAAAGAATAAAAAGAAAGAAAAAAAGTTCAAAATGAAAAGAAAAAGATAGAGACAAAAGAAAAGAAAACCATACCACATTGAGCACAAAAAATCAATTGCAGAGCATAACTGAGACATATAGGTTGGTTTGACCCATCGATCCCGATTTTTGAAACGAAATCATCGAGTTAGCTTACCTGAGGATTAAGCTGTGAAAGAACCTTTGCACACACACACTTTGAGTCTGGCTTAGATCACTTATTCAAAGACTTGGATTTGAGTTGCATTGAATGTTTTGAAGGTTCTCTGGTTTCATTACTGAGCATTCTTTGAGGACCATGATATGTATAACTATTGAAACTATTTCGTAGCATAGTATGATGATATAGAAGGCCCCACCATGTGGTTCATCTTGACCAAGTGCAAATAGCGGAGAGCAGAAAGCTAAACCAAGACTGGGGGCGACCAGTCTACCACCTCGTGAATCCAGGACATAACAAGAAATTGAGCCATGAGACCAGAGAGAAGACTGATCAATCACCTGGAGAACTGGCGGAAGACCTAACTCAACGGAATAGGAAATTCATTCATGCATGCATGCATACACGTAACATATTTTGCATTCTTTTTTGTGTTTGTTTTTTTTGTATTCGCAGGTTTCAAAGAAGAAAAAGAGAAAGCGGCAAAGACAAGCCAACCAGAATCAGGAACATATGAGTATGAATCCGGGTATGAATCCCAGGGTCTAGGCCCACATCGTCAGAATATTGGAATGAATCCGGGAATGAATCCCAAGGTCGAGGCCTACATCATTAGAGTTTTTGGAAAGAATCCGGGAATGAATACCAGGGGGCGAAGCCCACATTATCAACAGTCTTCGGGAATAAAATCCCAAGGCCGAGGCCCACATCAGTATCAGTTCAAGGTCGAGGACCCACTACATCATCAGTTTGAGGGCGATGCCCACTTTGTTAGCGGTATTGGGTCGAGGTGCCCCCATTGTCGGTTGCAGTTCTGGGATGCGTCCCAGGGTCGATGGCCCACTGCATCATCAACTATAGTTCCGGGATGAGTCCCAGGGTCGAGGACCCACTACAATCAACAGTTTGAGGGCGAGGCCCACTTTGTCAGCAGTATTGGGTCAAGGTGCCCAGGGTCGAGGTGCCACCGTTGTCGGTTGCAGTTCTGGGATGCGTCCCAGGGTCGATGGCCCACTGCATTATCAGTTGTAGTTCCGGGATGCGTCCCAGGGTCGAAGACCCACTACATCATCAGTTTGAGGGCGAGGCACACATTGTCAGCGGTATTGGGATGAGTCCCAGGGTCAAGGGCCCCCATTTTCGGTTGCAGTTTCGGGATGCGTCCCAGGGTCGAGGGCCCACTGAATCATCATCATAATTAGTCTTGCCGGGTATGGCAATCTGGGGGCGAGGCCCACATTAGGATCAGTAGCAGTCTTGCAAGGTATGACAATCTGGGGGCGAGGCCCACATCATTATCAGTATCAGTAAAGCCGGGTATGGCAATCTGGGGGCGAATCCCACATTAGCATCAGTAGCAGACTTGCCGGGAATGGCATTCTAGGGGCGAGGCCCACATTAATTCAGCATCAGTAGTAGACTTGCCGGGAATGACATTCTGGGGGTGAGGCCCATATTAATTCAATATCAGTTCTGTCGGGTATGGCATTCAGGGGTCGAGGCCCACATTCGGTACAGCATCAGATCTGTCGGGTATGGCATTCTGCGGGCGAGGCCCACATTGGTTCAAATTAGTTTCTGCCAAGGATGGCACATCGGGTATGGAGATATCAGATCAGTTTTGCCGGGTACGGCACTCCGGGTATGGAGATATCATAGTTACGACACCCTAGGTACGGGGTTAGCACTCAGACATTTGTGGCTCTCTAGGTACGAAGACGTCACTACGACACCCTAGGTACGGGGTTAGCATTCAGAAATTTGTGGCACTCTAGGTACGGAGGCGTCACTGCGACACCCTAGGTACGGGGTTAGCACTCAGACATTTGTGGCTCTCTAGGTATGGAGACGTCACCGCGACACCCTAGGTACGGGGTTAGCATTCAGATATTTGTGGCACTCTAGGTACGGAGGCGTCACCGCGACACCCTAGGTACGGGGTTAGCATTCAGACATTTGTGGCACTCTAGGTACGGAGGCGTCACTGTGACGACACCCTAGGTACGGGGTTAGCATTCAGACCACAGTGACGCCCTAGGGACAGGGTTAGCACGCCAGGTACGGCATGTGGACTATTCAGACATTCATGGCTCTCTAGGTACGGAGACGTCACTGCGACACCCTAGGTACGGGGTTAGCATTCAGACCACAGCGACGCCCTAAGTACGGGGTTAGCACGCTAGGTACGGCATGTGGACTATTCAGACATTTGTGGCTCTCTAGGTACGGAGACGTCACTGCGACACCCTAGGTACGGGTTTAGCATTCAGACCACAGCGACGCCCTAGGTACGGGGTTAGCACGCCAGGTACGGCATGTGGACTATTCAGACATTCGTTGCTCTCTAGGAACGGAGACTTCACTGCGACACCCTAGGTACGGGGTTAGCATTCAGGCCACAGTGACGCCCTAGGTACGGGGTTAGCACGCCAGGTACGGCATGTGGACTATTCATACATTTTGTGGCTCTCTAGGTACGAAGACGTCACTGCGACACCCTAGGTACGGGGTTAGCATTCAGACCACAGCGACGCCCTAGGTAAGGGGTTAGCACGCCAGGTACGGCATGTGGACTATTCAGACATTTGTGGCACTCTAGGTACGGAGGCGTCACTGCGACACCCTAGGTATGGGGTTAGCACTCAGACAACCAACATCATCACTGCGGCACTCTAGGTATGGAGACGCAACCGCAACGCCCTAGGTACGGGTTTAGCATTATCAACCCAGCACAGCAGGCAGACCAGGTGGCAGCTGGCGAGCCAGGTAAGTAAAAATGCATTGCACGTACTTTGATAGGATTGTCATTGTCACACACTGCACAAGTCCCATCAAAGTGGGGGCGACTGTAGGCATTGTATTTTTACACATTAGCCCAATGATGAGTCTCGTATGGAGGCAACTACTTCTTTAGTCATGAAAGTCGCGGGAAACGGACGTTGGAAGGGTAAAGTTGGAAAATAGAATTTTCGATGGATTTAATCTCGTTGTTTTCGCTTCGGTTGCTTGTTATACCTCCGTTTCTAAGCTCACCTTAGGCCCAAAACTCCCATAGACCACATACCTAACCCAAACCAAGCCCAAATACCCAAGTCAACCCAAGTCAAACCAGTCAAACCAAACCTATGCCCATTGGCCATGATTCACGCCCATTGCCCTTTATTTAGGTAATTGCACATTATCACATGTTTAAATCTTGTTAAATCCTTACCTAAATAAAAGAAATCAAATAAAGTCATTACCAAATCAAATCCAATCCCAAATCCTAATTAGGAGATTCATTCCTTGTGAGATACAAATTAGGAGATGTCACCATCAATGAGAAATCCTTCTCCTATTCAAATTAGGAAAATCTTCTCTCTTTGCCTATAAAAAGAGGCCTTCACCCCCCATTCAAAACCTAGCACACATACTCCCCCAAGCACGTCCCAAACACTTTCTCAAGCCTCCTTGCACGTCCAAAAACCTCCTTGAAGCCTCCATTGCCGAATCATTAAACCTAAGCACCCTCCATTGCCGCATCTTTCATCCTTCACCAACACCCTTCACGCCTAAGCCCCTTTCACTGCCCTCCATTGCCGAATTTTAGCCACCATTCACAGCCCTAAAACACACCAAAATAAGCCTCAAATAAAGCCCTAAAGTCGCACTAAACACTCTCCAAACACAGCCCCATTCGCAGCCCCAAAACAGTCCCCAAAAACGCCCCCACTGCACCTTGAACTGCCGCATCTTCACCTTCTGTTCTGGTCAGTTTTGGCTGCGACTTTAGCCAGCAAAACAGCCCTAAAAGCACCTAGAAAACCCCTCAAAAATCTCCATAAAGTTTCCCTAAAAAACCATTAAAAACGCAACTCCCTAAGCCACCAAAATCACTCAAAATAGTCCACTAAATCACCAAGACAGTGACCTGAAACGTAGCAGCGAAACAGCAGTGAAACGGACTTGAAACAGCAGCCCGAGCATCAAAGTAGCGAGGAAAGACATTGAGTAGACAAATCGGAAAAGCATCGGATCAATCTCCCTTCCAACGGACGTGTAACGCCCTTTCTTAGACGACAAAAGAGGTTAGACCTGAGGGCACCCTTTTTACTTATCTTCTTTATTTTTGTTTATTTATCTTGATATATAATTGCATGAGAGTCGTTTGAAGCATGATGTGATTGTTGGATGAGCGGGATATGTGTTCTCTTTTGTGGTATATCGGATGGAAACCCGGACGTAAATTCCATAGCCGACTCCGAATGGACGGTAGTATGGTCTGCACTCGGGATACAATGCCACGTACCACTTAAGATGCGCACATCTCGTCTCATCCTAATTTGTATTTGAGCATGTTATAGTCTTTAGGTTATATGTTTATTATTTAAAGCATGGTTTAATTTAGTTTGTTATTCATTTGTTAAAGCATGTTTAGGTTGTTCATTATGCATGTTCTTAGTTTATGATGCGTTTGGGTAATGATTTATACATGTTGATTTAATGGTTCAATATGCTTGTTGTGTTACATTGCGTGGAATTATTTGGATAAAAGCATGTTAGATCTAAGTACCCTTGCGCATGAATGATGAATAGATTCGGTTAGTTTATTGCACAAATTATATCATCACAAGTGACATAAGTAAGGGACCATTCCGAACCCAACGGTTTGAGGTCTTCCCTTACGATGGGTGAGTGCGGCCTTAAATCTTTGTCCCGGTTCACACCGGGTGGCGACTCCATGTTATTTCATACTTCCCAACTAGGCCGCGAGCTTAGAACAGCGTCGCCCAGGTTCTGTTGTCTACACTCAAATTTGGGGAAAAATTCATCCAATTCAATTTTCATCAAATTGATCATGCATAACACTGTGTTATCATCATTCAAGCATATTCAAACAATCAATTTCATCCAAACATGCTCAAATCAATTTTACCCAATTTTTACCCTAAATATTTTTCATGCTCAAATTAGGCACTGATACCATTGTAGGGTTTCTACTATAGTCCCAAGATCAATCAAGCAATGAAAATAAGTGAATACAATAAAGAAGTATGGCAGAATCCTACTTACAATGATCGGATTTGCGATGCGTTGAACACAAAACTTGTGTTCCTCCATAGAAGCTCTCGGCCAAGCCCTATTTGTGCTCCTAGTGTTTTCGGTCAAGTCCTCCATTTGTGCTCCAAGCTCCAAGCTTTGTGAATGGATTCCATGCTCATGAATGGGTTTCCCTATCACTTTTGAATGACCCCTTTGGTGTGCTAGCACTTGGAAATTTTGCCACAAAATTTCCCTTAGTCTTCTTAATGCTCTCGGCATTGAAGGAAAAAGAGAGGAAATGGCAACTTGTGCCGTGAGATGAGGGAGAGAGTGAGAGGAGAAGTGTTGGTTGTGTTGTGTAATCTAATACACAAAATTTGAAAGTCAAATTCCAAAAATAATTAAATGGTAAATGTCTTTCAACCATCACATTTGAGTGTTTCACACTCAAGCATCATCCAACAACTTCCATCACAATAAAATGATAAAGTTGACTAGTGATGTGACGCTTGATGTGACTTGTGGGCCCCACTTGATTCGAAATGCGAGTGGGCCCGCAAATACTCCGGCCTCGGGTTCGTTAATTCTGAATTAACGAATTTTCCGTTGCGACGTAATTAAATCAAATTTAATTAAATAATTATGCCTAGTAAAATTACTATTCACGTCGCTAGCGAATTAATTCTAAATTAACTCGTTCGCCCGAATTAAAATCTAATTTTAATTCCGCGTCGAAATCCAATTTCGTATAATATATCGAATATATTATTTTATCGATTAATTCCAAATTAATCGTTCTCTCTCTTTAAATAATATTTTATCCCAGATAAAATATCTCCGTAATTAATCCCAGATTAATTTTCTCTCTATATTAATTAATTCCAGATTAATAATGTGCGAGTCATACGTCATCGGTGAATCTTCGGGAAGCGACCCATGAGATCCCCGGATATGTTGGCAGTAAATCTGGTCGTCGGACTATCCGAATACGTACGTACCTAGTACTACGTTTTAACCGATTTACAAGACATGGTTGGCTTCTAGCAAAGCACTGTGCCTACCCAATTCTCCAGAAATATTCTTAAAGGAATATGTGATCTATATCAGGCGTAGTATACGTAGTATAGCGTATTGCGATCCGGTATCAGATGTCATGTGCTAGGCCTGGGGCTGGAATTGTGTCTGCCCCGTACGAAGCACATATCAGATCTCTGGTAACTAGTCTTTATAATCAGATAAACATGACCTAGTCATAATATCCCGATAGCTGCAGCATATAAGAGAACCAGTTCCGTATCCTACGTGATCATCATCTTCACTATGACTGAAGTGATACTTCCATCTTGACATCACACCCAGTACACTACGATTCTCAATATACCTAGAAGAGGCATACACAGAACCGGTTAAAGCCCTGGACGACCAAAACCAAAGTATATTGATTGTCGCAAATATTAGCGGTGCAAGTCTCAGGTTAAGACCAAATACACCTACCCTGATTCGGACTTCTATAGACACACAGTCATACTACCAATGGAATTCCGAGGGGTCTATCCAAAGCGAAGCTGTTTCCATACCATCGGTAAACACAACCTCCTATTACACTTGCATGAGTATCCAATACCCAAATATATGAGAAATATGCCGTTATGCTCCCATAACACGCACAAGTGTAATACTAGTCTATTCCGCATTATCGATGTCCAATCTCGATAATACTCCGACTAGGGATGTTTTAATGATTAAACCTTCGTGAATTGATACTGTCTCATATCTTATCAATCTGGAACTAATCATATGGACTTTTATCATTTATATATCCTAGTAATCTAATTACAAATGATAAAAGAGTAATTTCCTTTGTCACATAGTTAATTTATACAACAACACAATGTTCTGTACAAATAGTGATGCTATGGGTCATAATTGTCCAACAGAGGACACATGTCGTGGTTTCGTCGGCAGCCGAATTATTAGTGTCGGCAGCATAGGATGACGACAAGTGTCCGGCGCATGTTAGCATGGTTCGCTGTGATGCTGACACGTGGTAGCCATTTTAGCAAATGACGCGTGTCAATGATGATTGTCGGCAGCATGTGATGGTGACACGTGTCCGGCGCTTGTTAGCAGATTTGATGTGATGGTGACACGTGTCCGGTGCATTTTAGCAAAAGCACATGATAGCAGGTTTCTCTGATTTGACACGTGTCCAGCGCACATTAGAGGTCGCGACACGGAGGTGCTGCGCGTCGCGACGCCTAAATTTCAATTTTGCCCTTTTTATCTGTTTTTCGCTGTTTTGACCCTGATTTGATTCCAGTGAGTCCTGAAACTTTATTTATCTACAAAATTCCCAAAACACATCAAAATATTCACAAAACTCAAGAAACTATACAAAATATTAAGTCAAATGAGTGAGAAATAGTGATATATTTACCACTTATCACCGCGCAAATCATGAATTTTTGGTTTTCACTTCTTTTTGCTCAGTTCTTCATATATTGCATCCTAAAAAAATAAAACAATGAATATTAGTGCATTCAACACATTTAATAATATAAATTATGGGGAACCAATGGTAAATACACTTGAAAAAGTATATTATAGGCACTCATTAGCAGTCATGAAATATCAATTTTATCCTTTTAGATTAATCCGTGGATATTTTTGATTAATCGAAAATCATATTGGAATGATTTGCTATCAGTTTCCAATTAAACTGACCTAGTTGCGCCTCATGATAAACTCGGGTTTCTTTTGAATTATTCTCAGGACAAATCCGTCGTGAGCTGAACCCAATTTTGCCCAATATTCCCAAGACTACACCAAATCAATTAAGATCTTTTTTTTTGGAAAATTACAAAATCAATTAAGATCTAAGGATTCTATAATAACTAAGAGATCTTGTTCAAAACGAAAAAGCCAAGCTAAGTGCATACTAGAACTGATGTTGCTGGATATGAAATTACGTAATTAAATAAACATATAATGCCTTTTCAAAAAAAAATAAAAATAAAAATAAACATATAATGCAATAGAGCAGAGACGTCTCTCATTAGATTTCTGTTTGCATGTAATTAATTTCCAGGAATAAATTAAAGCACATTTAATTCAAAGGCAACCAAATTAACAAAAAGTATAATCAATAGCAACCGCAAACCAAAAGATGAATAAAGTAAAGAGAGACCATTTTCTGTAGTCTTTTATGTAAAAGTTGTGCAGTTGAAGCACTACGAAATTACTAATATTAATCCGCGATTTCTCGCCCATCACTGCTCGACCGATCTAGTTAAAAAATAATAATAATAAAAAAAAAAAAAAAAACCATTGATTAAGTGATTTTTGTTTGATTGATTGGCGATTAGTCACCTAATTCTGATTTTCCAAGATCACTTGATCAAGTAATTTTTTTTATTTTTTTTTATTTTTTAAAGTGATTTTTGTCGGTCAAAATTAATTTAATTTATTTTATTTTAATTTCTTCAAAAAAAAATTATATTTTATCAAACGAATAAAGTTTGGTCGGTAATTTTACCGACCGATCCTATTTCGATCGATAATTTATTACCGACGAGCCAAAAACTGACCAAAAAAATTTGAAGTGATTTTCCAAATACGACAAAAACTCGATCATATTCTGATTTTCCAAAATCACTTGATCAAGTAATTTTTTATTTTTTTATTTTTTCATTTTTAAGAGATTTTTGGTCAGTAAAATATCTCTTCTTTTTTTTAAAGAAATTTAACTCAGTCGATAATGTTACCGACCAACCCTAATTTCAATCGGTAATTTATTACAGACGAGCCAAATATCGACTGAAAAATTCGGTCGGTATTAGTCTGTGATCTTATTTCCCGACCGAATTTTTGTTATACAGATCGAATATTCGGTTGGTAATTTGTAGTTTTCTTGTAGTGTGATTTGAAATTACCTACAAGCACACAACAAATACAACTCTATACCCAAGAGGGGGGGAGAGGGTGAATTGGGTAATGGCGTGATTTTATGCTACTAAGCTAGTAGTTTTACCAATTAAGCTTATCAATCGATTTCTCAATCACAATATATTACTAATGTGCAAGTCAATAAGTAATATGCAAATATAAAATAAACTTGCGATAATATAAAAAAGTTTAGAGATAGAGAAATTTTACACCGTTTTTATAGTGGTTCGGCCAACTCTTTGCCTACGCCCACTCCCCCAAGCTACGCTTGAAGATTTCCACTAAATTGAATACACAACATACACGAGTTTTCAGTGGTTCATCAACAACCAAGTTTTGTCCCCTATGTTCACTCCAAACCTTTACACAAGAGTTTATCACTTAGGTTCACTCTTAAAACCTTTACAATGAGTTTTGTACCTAGGCTCACTCACAAACCTTTACAATTCACCCTTTTGAATATGCCCATTCACAAAGGGATTTCACAACCTCAAGTGTTTGAATATAAAGATTTTAAAAATCACTTGGGCACTCACAAAAGATATGAAGATTCCAGATGTGAGTTACTAACCCAACTGTTCTAAGCTTACTAAAAATGATATGAATGTTTAGTGTGTGAGCTTGAGTACGAGAGAGTATGATAATGAAGGTTTTGTAAACTCTCTGTTTTTGCCTTAGAAGAAATTGTTGGAAGGTTCAAGAGCTTAGCAAAAACGAAATATGGACTCAATTTATAAAGAAAATGAAAGTTGTCACTGTTGTTTGCGCTAAGGCCGGTATACCGATCTACAGAGGCCGATATGCCGATTTGGCATTACGACGGCTATAAAATATTACCGTTTGACACCGGTAAACGTAAACAAGACCAGATTACTGACTGGTATGGAGACCGGTATGGATCATACCGGTTTCCGAGAGCATGTAAAAATGAAGATTGACTGATATGAGTGTCGGTATGCTTTAGACCGATTCCAATAACTATGCAAACTCTACACTGACCGATATGGGTGTCTAGTATGAAGTAGCCCAAATCTAGAGGCGATGCAAAACTGCTCAGAACAGAGTAGGGACACCGGTATGCCGATCTCAGTGCCAAAATGCAGGATTTGAAGATTTAAAAATATTTTGCACATGAGCCTAATGCATCTAAATGAATATGCATATGTCTCATGACCTTAGAGACTTAAATTAACAACTCACTTTACAAAGAGAGCCATAAGCTAAAACCATACAATATTTTCTACAATATACGCTAGTCTTCACATTCATTTGCTCTTCATCACCTATATGCTTATACATCTTTTTATAATGTCCGCGAATGCACGTAGAAGTCTTTTAGTGTTTACATCATCAAAATCCATCTTGAGAATATGTCGCTAACAATCTCCCCATTTTTTATGATGGCAACCCTTAAAAATTGTGAGCTTTTGAGAGTTCAAATTTTTTGACGAGTTTGCTCTCAATATTAGCTCCCATTCAATGTGTGATTGTCTTCAATATAACTATATAACAACTTAGAAAAACACATTAGTAAAAATTTACTCTCCCTTAATACAAGGGCGAGGGAAACACAAGTTTTAATCTCATTCTTTAATCCTCCATTGACATTATCAAAAAAGATGGAGAAACAAAAATTAAGTTCTCTGAGATACCAACCAATATATGCACAAAACATATGAAAGTTCTTTAATATGCACATTCCATTTTCACCTATATTTCTCCCATTTTGCCATATAATTTGAAATACATGCATAGATCATCAAAATCATTCAAATTTTACCAATATCCATGCATTTCATTTTCAACCAATAATGATCAATGGCAAGGCATATTGACGCTAAACATTCAAAGGATCACACATATACATCATATAAATCAAAAAGTCCTTATGTGATACCAATTGATACTTAAAAAGATTAATAATATAATTAAGCATAATATGATACCAAATTAAATTCAAATTACCTAATCACTAGTATGCTTCATAATAAAGTCCAATTCAAATCAATAAGCATACATGCATAATATGGAGGAGACAGTTCAATGTTTCCGTAACCACGAATTTTACCTATTACTGTTGTCACTTGGTGACAAATCCACCAATTTTCAAACGTCATTCATTTTTGAAGATTTCATTTGACATTCTTTTTTTTTTTGAGCTCTTTCCTCATTTGTGTCAAGTCTTTGCTATCATTTCATTTCTCATTGATTGACCTTTCCTAAAACTCCCCCTACAAAATCATTTAAGTATATTTTGGTACCCAAATTTTTTTGGGCATGGGGGTTAGTCTTGGTTCCTTGGGGAACTCATGCATTCACTTTTATATATTTGTACATGCAATCAAATATTTTTGTCCTTTCTTATTGCATCCATAACATGTGACATTTTCATTAAAAATGACATGCGTATGAGAATTGGATACTTTTACAAAATAATTCTTCAAAAATTTTGGTTTGATGTAAGACCTATATCCTAATCATTTTCTTTTAAAAATATATTTTTGGGATTTATGAGTCAAATTAGAATTTTTCTCTACCAAAGTAAATTTTGTAAGGTTATGCAAATCCGTATTTTTCTTATTCAATACAACATTGTCATCCATGATAGATTTACAATCACATGTATTTGAGCTAGATGACATGCTAGATATGCTCTTTTCAAGTTTAAGTTTTTCATCTTTTAAGCATGCGATTTCTTTTTCATGCATTCATTTTTCTCAATAATTGATACATGATCAAGTAATAGTGATGAATGTCCATTTTTGTTCAATTTATGTTTCTTATTAAGCAAATCATACAATTCATGCAATTCATTGAAAGTATCAAGCAATTCATTATATTTAAGGGAATTTTGTAACTTTTCCTCATCTCTTTCATCTATATTATCAATAGCCATAAAAGCAAGATCTCTCGTTCCCCCATCACTTGCCTCTTCGGATGAGCTAGAGTCTCTATCGCTCCAAGTTACCTTCATTGCTTTCTTTTTGAATTTTCCTTTGAATCTTCTTATTGGGCAATCAGAAACCACATGACCCGATTTTTCACACTCATAGCATATGACTTTATCTTTCTTGTGCTTCCGTGGCCAATTCTCATCCAACTGAAATTTCCCTTTATATTTCTTGGATTTGAGGAACTTCTTGAATTTCTTGATCAAATGTGCCAACTCATCATCACTATATTTTTTTTTGTCATTTAAGCTAGCATCATCCCCTTTTCTCACAAATGAATTAAGGGCTATTTTTTTTAATTATTCTCTTATTCATTCCTTAGGCCCATCTTGAGCTCCATCTCATATTCCAATAATTTTCTCACTAAATCATCCATTTTCAAATTGTTGATATTATTTGATTCCTTGATGGATGAGATGCAAATTCTATATTTTTTTAGGGAGTAATCTAATAATTTTCTTCACTTGATCACTAGAGTTAATATTTTACCCTAAAGCACAAAGTTAATTCACAATCAATGTGAACCTCGAAATCATTTACTAAATTTCTTCATCTGCATCCATTTTGAAGCTATCTAACTCTCTCATTAACAATTGATCTTTGACTCATTGACTTGGCTTGTACCCTCATTGACCATTTCCAAAGACTTCCATAATTCATATGCATTTCCAAACTCCGGAAGCCTGTTGATTTGACTTCGATCAATTGCACAAAGAAGATGGTTGAGTGCCTTAGCATTTATGGAGGCTTGTATAAATTCCCCATCAGTCCATCAAAATTGTGACTTAGGAATCTCCACACAATTACTATCTTTCTTCATTGGAATTCTTATACCTTGTGTGATCACTTTGAAGGATTTCACATCAACAGAAAAAATGTAGTTTAACATCCTCATCTTCCAATAACTATAATCAGTTCCGGTGTAGAAATGAGGTCTAGTGGTTTAAAATCCCTCGACAAGATTCGTTGAGTTGCTTGTAGAGGTCATGATATATTCTTGGACGGTTAGGTCTTTGTTGAGAAAACCTTCATCTGATTCCAATTGAAATTACCTACAAGCACACAACAAACACAATTCTATACCCAAGAGGGGGTGGATTGGGTAATTGCCTAATAATGCAGAAATAAATTTACGATACTAATCTAGAAACTTTACCAATTAAGTTTTTCAATCAATTTCTCAATCACGATATATTACTAATATGCAAGTCAATAAGTAATATACAAATATAAAATAAACTTACGATAATGTAAATGAGTTTAGGGAAAGAGAAAATTGACATCGTATTTACAGTGGTTTGGCCAAATCTTTGTCTACGTCCACTCCCCTAAGCCACACTTGAAGATTTCCACTAATTTGAATCCACAACTTACATGAGTTTTTCGTGGCTCATCCGCAACCAAGAGTTTTGTCCCATAGGTTCACTTCAAACCTTTACACAAGAGTTTTATCACCTAGGCTCACTCTTAAAACCTTTACAATGTGTTTTGTACCTAGACTCACTCACAAACCTTTACAATTCACCTTTTTGAGTATGCCCGCTCACAAAGGTATTTCACAATCTCAAGTGTTTGAATATGAAGATTTTACAATTCACTTGGGCACTCATAAAAGATAAAAAAGATTCAAGATATGAGTTGCTAACCCCAAGTGTTCTAAGCTCACTACAAATGATATGAAGGTGTAGTGTGTGAGCTTGAGTATGAGAGTGTATGATATGAAGGTTTTGTAAACTCTATGTTTTTGCCTTAGAAGTAATTGTTGGAAGGTTCAAGAGTTTGACAAAAACTAAATATGGACTCAATTTATAGAGAAAATGAAAGTTGTCTCTACTGTTTGCACTGAGGTCGGTATGTCAGTTTGCAGAGGCCAGTATGCTGGTCTATCATTACAACGGCTATAAAATATTATCGTTTGATACCGGTAAGGGCAAACAAGATCAGATTATTGACCGGTCTAGATCATGTTGGTTTTCGAGAGTGTAAAAACGAAGGTTGACCGATATGAGTGCCGATATGCTCTAGACCGGTTCCAGTAACTATACAAACTCCATATTGATCGGTATGAGTGACTGGTATGGAGTAGCCCGGTTCCACAGGTGATGCAAAACTGCTTAGAACAGAGCAGGGGCACTGGTATGCTGGTGTGGAAGACCGGTATGTCGATCTCAGTGCCAAAATGCAGGATTTGAAGATTTAAAAATATTTTGCACATGAGCCTAATTGAATGAGCATATGTCATATGAGTTTATAGACTTAAATTAACAACTCATTTTACAAAAAAAAAGCCGAAGAATATACAAGATTTTCTTCAATATGCACTAGTCTTCACATTCATTTGCTCTTTGTCACCAATGTACTTCGAAATCTTTTTGTAATGTCCGCAAACACGCGTCGAAGTCTTCTAATATTTGCATCATCAAAATCCATCTTGAGAATATGTCGCTAACATGATTTGCATAGACACGTTTTTTTTTTTTTTTTAAATTCATTCTCCTCATTTTTTTAGAGACTAGTCATCTCTATTTTTTTTTTTAATTATTTAGCATATTTTCCACCATATATGAATGCTTTTTAGTAATTTTTAAAAGATTTTGATACAAAATTAAACCTACTTCTCTCCTTTCAACGTGGGCAAAGTAAACCATGGCAACTGCCACCAAGCATTGCCCACATATGCACTTACTTTTGCCACGAAGCCACTTCACCGTGTGCATATGTCTCTCCAACACCTTGAATTGAATTCAGTTTTGTGAGTCATAACCACACAATTAATGTTACTGTTAATGAGTATTTATGCATGAGCAACAGACGTCCACATAGAGGTGAGCGAGATAGTCGGTTTTCTTATTCTGTAAGATTATAAAAAATATTATTTATTAATGAGATAATTTTAATTTATCCTCATTGAATAATATTTTGACTACGCCAGATGCTACGTATTGTACTGACAAAAATTGTCTATAAAAGCTTACCAAAAAAACAGAAGAGAAAATTAAACCAATCCATCTTTCTTATGTCATTGCTTTACTTGCCATACATTTTTTGAGTTGATGATGATGAAGAAGAAGTGGGGGCAGATATGTAATTTAGTCCATGTGTTGAAGCCAGCTTTGATGATGGTGGTGGTTCAAGTGGCATTTGCTGGGGTGAATGTCCTTTACAAACTAGCTGCTGATGATGGAATGAGCCTGCGAGTTATTGTTGCCTATAGATCCATTTTCGCCACAGCTTTCATGGTTCCTGTTGCATTCATTCTTGAAAGGTATGATTCTACTTTTGATATGATTCTCGTTTGATAATCCTTGTAATTCTATTTTCTTATTGGGATTTTCTAGTTCGTTTTAACTTGATATCTGTTTAGTCACACTTTAAACTTAAAAGTTGAAACAATCCTGATAAGACTGCAGGCATCAAAATCTTACCCAGAACTCACATTGAACACTAAATTTTTCAAGAAATTTCTTTTTTTTCTTTTTGGAGCTTCATGAATAAGAGAGCTCAAAAGAAAACAGTAACAATAACGAAATAGCCAGGAGGAAAATACTAGACTACCACTATAAAATATATCATCTAACAATGAAAAAAAAATGTAAAAGATTGTATTTGATATTGTTTGGACTCTCACAGTAGTACACTTGTTATGAAAATGTTAATTTTTGCAGGAAGAGCAGACCAAAACTGAATTTGAAGATACTCTTTCAAGCTTTTCTTTGCGGGCTATTTGGGTAAGTTTACTACAACAATTTGGATGTAATACTTAATTAAACTGTAATAATTTTTCATAATCTTTTTAATAACTTGTCTTGATGCAAATACAATATCAAAATTATTTAGATTTAGAATTTGGTAACTGAATAACGACAGTAAAAAGAAGTGTGAATCGTACAGTTGGAGGCAGCCAGATGTATCACGCAAATCTCTATTTCTATGCATGGACATGTATCTGCTTCATGTGACACTTGGTTTCTTTTGAAATCCACAAGCAAACTCTTTCTTTACCAACTCAGTATCTTAAGTGGATGAAACAAAGGACTCAAAATCTTTTAGTACATGACTAATTTAAACTTCTTTAAATTACGTTGTGAAATCCGATCTCATATGGATGAATTATAATCACATATAAAGAAAAGGAGAAAAAGATAGACATATAGATTTAAGTCGTTCGGTAGTATACTTACTTTCACTAGATAAATTTTGTTTAAATACTAATCCTAATATTAATATTTTTTAATCTAAAAAATACCCTTCAAATATACCGGCCTTCTGCTCAAACAACTAATCAATCTATTAACATAATATAAATATGAACCCTTGTTTATGTGCAGGGGATCACTTTCTCAAAATTTGTATGGGGAGAGCTTGTTTTTGACATCTGCAACATTTGCTGCAGCCACAACTAATCTCACTCCAGCTATTACCTTCGTTTTGTCATTATCTATTGGGTACAGTAATTTTTTAACACGCTTTTAGTTAAATTGCCATTTGACTTTGATCATTGTAAATTGTATATATAATCTTTAGAACTGGGGCTTTGCTATTGTACTTCAGTACGGGCAATGGAAATAATAAAATTGAAATTTGGATCATTAAAATTGAAATGATGGGTCAATAAATTTGAAATTGATACATTAACTTAAAATATTTCATGTTCAATAATAGAAATTTCAAATTTTTAAAATGATCATTATTTTAACTTCATTCCCCTCCTAATAACGGTATTGGTACCGTGAGGTATAATTTTTCAATTGCAGATTAGAGAAGCTGGGAATAAGCACACGGACTGGGAAGGCAAAAGTGTTTGGAACAGTAATGGGAATAGGTGGGGCAATGCTACTCACGTTCTACAAAGGAGTAGAGATTAACATTTGGTCAACACATATTGACCTCATGCACTCTGGTGGCCACGTGGCATCATTGCATGCTGACCCTGGTAAACGTTTCTTGGGTGCTTTATTGGCTCTCGCCAGTTGCATCAGTTACGCTTTTTGGTTGGTCGTTCAGGTAAATGTAAATTTATGTTAATGGGAAGTTCTGAAAACTAGTAGGTTAATAGACCTATAATGGATTTGTGAGATAAACAATTAAACTCAAAATATAAATATTGGGCAATCCTCAACTCTCAAGTTGGCTTTTGGGTTGAGTTAGACCCATGAATTTCAACATAATATCAGAGCCACATTCATGCACGGGTGGGCCCACACTACCTGTCCACGTGACATGAACCAGGCAAAAGACCGGTTTGCACGTGAGAGGGAGTGTTGAGGAAAATATCCCACATCGGCTGAGATAAACAATTAAACTCAAAATATAAACATTGGGCAATCCTCAACTCTCAAGCTGACTTTTGGGTTGAGTTAGGCCCATGAATTTCAACACTCTAGAGATTTGATAAAGTGATTTATCTATCCGTTTCTGTTAACCCGTTGGGTCATTTTAAATACTGATTCACATTTAATGGTTATTTTATTGCGGTGACTTGTAGGCTAAGATGAGTTTGGAATATCCATGTCAATACTCGAGCACTGCTTTGATGTGTGTGATGGCAGCAATCCAATCTGTTGTTTTTGCCCTTTGCATGGAGAAAGATTGGAGTCAGTGGAAACTTGGCTGGAATATTCGACTTCTTACAGTGGCATACTCGGTATGTTAATGATACAGTCACTCTAGCTATTCCTCTATTCTTTCTTCTTTTATAACATTCTAAACGAGTTTCCATTGGTATATGATTTGATAAGATCTTAGGTGTTAATTTAATTGGCCCGTGGGATGTAAGGTTTTTTCTTTGATGCTTCGCCTGTTAATGATGATGTTATTCGAAAAAATCATTGTGAAATTAATTTTATTAATCAATTAATGTAATATTGCAGGGGATTGTGGCCTCTGGTTTGATGGTGACATTAATATCTTGGTGTGTGCGTACGAGAGGCCCTTTATTTGTATCCATTTTTAGCCCCCTAATGCTTGTGGTTGTAGCCTTCCTTGGCTCTTTAATTTTAGATGAGAAGCTTCACTTGGGCAGGTATGTATAACTTTTTTTCTTCTTTTCTTGATATATATGCATCTAGCTAGTCCTAACTAAATCAAACAAATTTATTTTACTATTAGATAAGATCGGTTATAAGAATTTTTTAACGTCATTGTGGTGTATCTAGATTCTAGAATCATTATCTCATTAAGTTTAGGAAAATACAAATATCTATATTTAGTTATATGTATTAACTTAAGATTTTTCCAACTCCGTTTGATGTATGACTCTCATTTTTTTTACCAATCTACTTAGAGGTTTACGTTGTGCCTATTTGAAATTTCTATCATTTTCTCCTCAATAATCCTATTTTTTCCGAATTTTTCATGTATTTATATTAGTTATATGATGCATGCTTTTTGAAAAATATTTCAGCATACTAGGAGCAACATTGATCGTGTGTGGGCTTTATGCGGTTTTGTGGGGTAAAGGAAAGGAGATGAAGAAGATAACTCAACTAGTACCAGCTAAAATCAATGGAGAATCTGAATCAATGGAAGTTGTTATTTATTCTACAGTAGAAGAAGATATGAGAAAAAATAAAAAAGAAGAAATAATAAAAGTAAATGGAGGAGATAATACAAGAGAAGTAAAGGGATTGCATGGAGATTCAGATATATCAACCAAGGAAAATCAAAGTGCTACCAGAGAGAGAGACACATAAATAGAGATCTTACCAATTTCTATAAGCTTAGCATGAGAATCAGCACAAAGTGTTGTCATTTTATTGGCCAATAGTCTTTCACTTTTGTTGTATGCAATGCTATTTTATTTTTCGCAAAGTGTTAATTTTCTGCAATTAATAACGCCCCAATGCAGATGTAGTAACTAATGATTGGTATAAAATCTCGAATTTCAATTAATAATTAAGATGAAATTATTTAGTATGATTTTTTGAATGTTTCAATTAAAAAATCGAATTTATTTGATTTTTTATCCTAATTTTTGAATTTCTATTTAAAAAATTTCGAAATGATATGAAAATTCGTGATAATTTTTTATTTTATTCTTACTTTCTTTGATAAGTGGTAGGCTGTATGTTTGTTACTTTCAAACGACAAGTCAACTGGGTAGTGCTTTTTCTTTCTAATATATGTCTAATTCTATAACTATTAAGTGACAGAATTTTGCTTTCATTTGTAACTGTACGTCACATGACATCAAATCAATATTGATACAGTATTATTTGTCTTTTATCAAATAAAATATATATTTTTCTGTTTTCTAATATTTTTTTAAATTAATAAATTAAGTGATTCTTCGTTGTAACCATACTCTCTCTTTAGGTGAGAATTGAATGATAAATAGACACATTTAATCATATTCTGGAAAGAATTACAAATTGGATGCATGACAAATCTCCAAATATTTGCAAACAATATAGGGAAAAAAATTCTTCAGAAATTAACAACATTCAAACCACGATTTATTGTAACAACAACCCAAAAAATAAAAAATAAAAATCAATGAAGCCGCAATCAGTTTCCTTTCTGATTTCCTTTAGCATAAAAAGCAAGGCTGTGTTCTAAAGTTTCATCTTCTTTAACAGCCTTCTTAAAATACAAGTTAGTTTTTCTCCACTTGTTTCTTCTCTTCTTTATTAATCTCCTCCTCTTTGGCCTTCTCTGGTGCCGGTGCCGGTGCCGGGGCCGGTGCTGGTGCCGGTGCCGCTTCAGCCTTTTCCTCTTCCTCCTTTGCCTTATTTTGCTGCTCTTCTTTAGGCTTCACATCATCTTCTTCGCTTGCCTTCTTTTCCACACCCTGCCACTTGCAATTTTTTTAAAAAATTGGGTTGACCCTCCGAGTTTATAGATATTTTTTATTTACCTATATACTTTTAACATGTTTATAATTACCTCATTATTACCTCTTTTTTTTAAAAAAAAAAAAAAAAAATTTGACTCATAAATATTTAATTTAGATCAAATATGTGCCTTGCACTCTCAAGGTTGGCAGTCGGTTGGTCTGAGATTTACTAATCACGATCCCAACCCGATTACATAATCAGATGAGTAAGATCTTTCAATCGGGATGAAAATAATCCCAAATTTCGTATTGAATGGTATGTGATCTAAAATTCCGATGGAATTTTTTAGTCGGGATGAAAATAGTCCCAAATTTCGTGCTAAATGGTACGAGATCTAGAATTCCGATAGAATTTTTTGGTAGGGATAAAAACAATCTCGAACACCTACTGAAAATTTTAATTGGGATGAAAAATCAACCCAAATTTTAATCAAAATTCAAGACTTTCATCAAACCCTAAATTATATTTTTTATGGCGAAAATTTAGTGAGAAATAATTTTCGCCACTAAAATTAACTTTTATTGACGAAAAAATATTTTTTTTCCCCATTAATAGATACAAATCAAGTTCATCAAACCCACCAGAATCAACGAAACCCTAATATCTTCATTAATATTTTTCAAGTTTGAAACCTTCGGCCCCTCATTTTCTACTTCAACTCTTCCACTCCCAGTCAATTTTAACTCATACATATTTTCTTTTGTTTACAAATCAGTTTATCAAAATGAAACCTTAACTCAATTTCAGATGGACAAAAATCATTGAAACCCTCATTATAATTGATATAATAAATTATCAAAATTATTAGGTTACAAAAATACCTTATCTAGAATGGACTCAAGAAGCTGAGGTTTGGTCTCATCATCATCATCAATCTTTTTCTCTTGTTCATCTTTCACCTCCTCAGTATTCTCCACAGCTTTAACCGACTCCTCCTTAGCCGGTTCAGGCACCGGCACCTCGCCGGCCTCGCCCTTCATAGCCTTCTGAATGCTAGCACAAGCACCCATAATTTTTTTACTAAAGACAAAGAGAAACCTTTTTCTAATTAATTTCTCTTTCTCTTCTAAGAGCTGGAGAGATCAAAAAGGAGGGAAAAAAAACAAGAATTTTGTTATTATGAGACACAATTTTGGTAACCCTAGGAGAGGCCTTTTATAGTTTTGTATGTGCGGTTAATTTGTTTAGGTATTGGAGGTGGTGCCGAATATTTTGCTGAGGCTATGAAAGATTTAGGGAAGCCAATGGTTGTAGTAAATTAAACTAATGATCATTTTAACTATAAAACTACAGCAAACAGCTGGTTGATTTATAGTCACACGTTGTCAATGCTTTTTGTTTTTTTATTAGATCATCAATCATATTTTGCTAATTTTCTATTTAATTTTGTTTAAGAAATCTGTCTTCATGTAATTATAGCATTTGTAATTCTAAATTTGGAAAATTGAAGTCTTTTACCAGCACAATGCACTTTAGGCAATGACTTGAAATTCTTGGTGCTAAAAATAAAGTTGTGAGGAGCCTGGGTGTGATCTTTCAATCTATCATGTGCGGAAAATATCGTATTAGTTGAACGGATCACTGGAAATATTCTTTTTTGTTACTTGCCATTCTGTGATCTAAATTATTTAACAAAGCACATAGAATGACATTTTAGCTCCTTTCAGATATCGCTATAAATTGAAATTATAGTGTGCAATCTAAGCAAATTATGCAACCTCAATCACAACAATTATATCAATTTAATATAATATATAAAAACAATAAAAGTAATATATTGAAATTCGTGGGCCTAACTCAACCCAAAAGCCAAATTGAGAGTTGAGGGTTGCCCAATATTTATATTTTGAGTTTAATTATTTATCTCAGCCGATGTGAGATATTTTCCCAACATAAAAGATAAGGGAAGAGAAAGCTAAAATAATAATTTTTACATGATTAGGTAAACTCAGCTTACATTCACACCTCCAATTACATTATTTTTAAGGATTCCATTATCACTCGCTTTAGTCATACCACAAAAGCTCTATTGCAATTCACTTCCCAATGTGTCAATAATTTTTTTCCCAATTGACTTGAACAATGTGTCAATTAGACCTCGATAACGAATTTTCAATGCCTTCACTAATCCTCTAACATGCCTTTTATCCAGATTACATAATTAGTTTGTGATCAAGATTGATAAATGCCAACCCTAATAATCTCATTACATGCTTTCATTTTTTACACTCATGATGAAATCTATACCAAGTAAATTTGTTAGCATAAAATGAGGT